>CAJHQP010004931.1:0-50370 GCA_905132765.1 Moricandia arvensis | reverse complement strand
AATATGGTTCAACAGAAAGGTCTAGAAACGCCCTGCAAATGGAATAGTAGAAGCACAATCCTTTAAGGCCTGTTAAAAACATTTTTCAGCCAAAAAACTCGATATGTCCCTTTTTCAGTAGTTATATGGTCAGATAAATGTAAAAAGGTGCTAAACACCTGTTTAGAATTTAGCATTGGTTCAGCCTTGACTGAGGCCACGATATATGATTATCTTGACCAGAGACATAACTCATACAATAATCATTCATCGACCGATGCAGCGGATCGATCTCGAGATAAAAAAACAAGCCAATACCACATAAACTTAAGGCTATGCCCCCAATCATTTTTAAATATGGTTCAACAGAAAGGTCTAGAAACGCCCTGCAAATGGAATAGTAGAAGCACAACTTCCTTAAGGCTTGTTATAAACATTTTCGGCAGAAAAACTCGATATGTCCATTTTTTAGTAGTTATATGGTCAGATAAATGTAAAAAGGTGCCAAACACCTTTTTAGATTTAGCATTGGTTCAGCCTTGACTGAGGCCACCATATATGATTATCTTGACCAGTGACATAACTCATACAATAATCATTCATCGACCGATGCAGCGGATTCGATCTCGAGATAAAAAAACAAGCCAATACCACATAACTTAAGGCTATGCCCCCATCCTTTTTAAATCTGGTTCAATAGAAAGGTTAGAAAACGCCCTGCAAATGGAATAGTAGAAGCACAATTCCTTTAAGGCCTGTTAAAAAACATTTTTCGGCAAAAACTCGATATGTCCCATTTTTAGTAGTTATATGGTCAGATAAATGTAAAAAGTGCCAAACACCTTTTTAGATTTAGCATTGGTTAGCCTTGACTGAGGCCACCATATATGATTATCTTGACCAGAGACATAACTCATACAATAATCATTCATCGACCGATGCAGCGGATTCGATCTCGAGATTAAAAACAAGCCAATACCACATAAACTTAAGGCTATGCCCCCATCTTTTTAAATCTGGTTCAATAGAAAGGTCTAGAAACGCCCTGCAAATGGAATAGTAGAAGCACAATTCCCTTTAAGGCCTGTTAAAAAACATTTTTCGGCAAAAAAACTCGATATGTTCATTTTCAGTAGTTATATGGTCAGATAAATGTAAAAAGGTGCCGAACACCTTTTTAGATTTAGCATTGGTTCAGCCTTGATTGAGGCCACCATATATCATTATCTCGACCAGAGACATAACTCATACAATAATCATTCTTCGACCGATGCAGCGGATTCGATCTCGAGATAAAAAAACAAGCCAATACCACATAAACTTAAGGCTATGCCCCATCTTTTTTAAATCTGGTTCAACAGAAAGGTCTAGAAACGCCCTGCAAATGGAATAGTAGAAGCACAATTCCTTTAAGGCCTGTTAAAAAACATTTTTCGGCAAAAAAACTCGATATGTCCATTTTCAGTAGTTATATGGTCAGATAAATGTAAAAAGGTGCCGAACACCTTTTTCGATTTAGCATTGGTTCAGCCTTGATTGAGGCCACCATATATCATTATCTCGACCAGAGACATAACTCATACAATAATCATTCTTCGACCGATGCAGCGGATTCGATCTCGAGATAAAAAAACAAGCCAATACCACATAAACTTAAGGCTATGCCCCATCTTTTTTAAATCTGGTTCAACAGAAAGGTCTAGAAACGCCTTGCAAATGGAATAGTAGAAGCACAATTCCTTTAAGGCCTGTTAAAAAATATTTTTCGGCAAAAAAACTCGATATGTCCATTTTCAGTAGTTATATGGTCAGATAAATGTAAAAAGGTGCCGAACACCTTTTTAGATTTAGCATTGGTTCAGCCTTGATTGAGGCCACCATATATCATTATCTCGACCAGAGACATAACTCATACAACAATCATTCATCGACCGATGCAGCGGATTCGATCTCGAGATTAAAAAACAAGCCAATACCACATAAACTTAAGGCTATGCCCCCATATTTTTTAAATCTGGTTGAACAGAAAGGTCTAGAAACGCCCTGCAAATGGAATAGTAGAAGCACAATTCCTTTAAAGCCTGTTAAAAAACATTTTTCGGCAAAAAAAAACTCGATATGTCCATTTTTATTAGTTATATGGTGAGATAAATGTAAAAAGGTGCTAAACACCTTTTTAGATTTAGCATTGGTTCAGCCTTGACTGAGGCCACGATATATGATTATCTTGACCAGAGACATAACTCATACAATAATCATTCATCGACCGATGCAGCGGATTCGATCTCGAGATAAAAAAACAAGCCAATACCACATAAACTTAAGGCTATGCCCCCATCATTTTTAAATATGGTTCAACAGAAAGGTCTAGAAACGCCCTGCAAATGGAATAGTAGAAGCACAACTCCATTAAGGCTTGTTATAAACATTTCTCGGCAGAAAAACTCGATATGTCCTTTTTTAGTAGTTATATGGTCAGATAAATGTAAAAAGGTGCCAAACACCTTTTTAGATTTAGCATTGGTTCAGCCTTGACTGAGGCCACCATATATGATTATCTTGACCAGTGACATAACTCATACAATAATCATTCATCGACCGATGCAGCGGATTCGATCTCGAGATAAAAAAACAAGCCAATACCACATAAACTTAAGGCTATGCCCCCATCCTTTTTTAAATCTGGTTCAATAGAAAGGTCTAGAAACGCCCTGCAAATGGAATAGTAGAAGCACAATTCCTTTAAGGCCTGTTAAAAACATTTTTCGGCAAAAAAACTCGATATGTCCATTTTTAGTAGTTATATGGTCAGATAAATGTAAAAAGGTGCCAAACACCTTTTTAGATTTAGCATTGGTTCAGCCTTGACTGAGGCCACCATATATGATTATCTTGACCAGAGACATAACTCATACAATAATCATTCATCGACCGATGCAGCGGATTCGATCTCGAGATAAAAAACAAGCCAATACCACATAAACTTAAGGCTATGCCCCCATCTTTTTAAATCTGGTTCAATAGAAAGGTCTAGAAACGCCCTGCAAATGGAATAGTAGAAGCACAATTCCTTTAAGGCCTGTTAAAAACATTTTTCGGCAAAAAAACTCGATATGTCCATTTTCAGTAGTTATATGGTCAGATAAATGTAAAAAGGTGCCGAACACCTTTTTAGATTTAGCATTGGTTCAGCCTTGATTGAGGCCACCATATATCATTATCTCGACCAGAGACATAACTCATACAATAATCATTCTTCGACCGATGCAGCGGATTCGATCTCGAGATAAAAAAACAAGCCAATACCACATAAACTTAAGGCTATGCCCCCATCTTTTTAAAATCTGGTTCAACAGAAAGGTCTAGAAACGCCCTGCAAATGGAATAGTAGAAGCACAATTCCTTTAAGGCCTGTTAAAAAACATTTTTCGGCAAAAAAACTCGATATGTCCATTTTCAGTAGTTATATGGTCAGATAAATGTAAAAAGGTGCCGAACACCTTTTAGGTTTAGCATTGGTTCAGCCTTGATTGAGGCCACCATATATCATTATCTCGACCAGAGACATAACTCATACAATAACCATTCTTCGACCGATGCAGCGGATTCGATCTCGAGATAAAAAACAAGCCAATACCACATAAACTTAAGGCTATGCCCCCATCTTTTTTAAATCTGGTTCAACAGAAAGGTCTAGAAACGCCCTGCAAATGGAATAGTAGAAGCACAATTCCTTTAAGGCCTGTTAAAAAACATTTTTCGGCAAAAAAACTCGATATGTCCATTTTCAGTAGTTATATGGTCAGATAAATGTAAAAAGGTGCCGAACACCTTTTTAGATTTAGCATTGGTTCAGCCTTGATTGAGGCCACCATATATCATTATCTCGACCAGAGACATAACTCATACAATAATCATTCTTCGACCGATGCAGCGGATTCGATCTCGAGATAAAAAAACAAGCCAATACCACATAAACTTAAGGCTATGCCCCCATCTTTTTAAATCTGGTTCAACAGAAAGGTCTAGAAACGCCCTGCAAATGGAATAGTAGAAGCACAATTCCTTTAAGGCCTGTTAAAAAACATTTTTCGGCAAAAAAACTCGATATGTCCATTTTCAGTAGTTATATGGTCAGATAAATGTAAAAAGGTGCCGAACACCTTTTTAGATTTAGCATTGGTTCAGCCTTGATTGAGGCCACC
Source organism: Moricandia arvensis (assembly GCA_905132765.1). NCBI lineage: Eukaryota > Viridiplantae > Streptophyta > Magnoliopsida > Brassicales > Brassicaceae > Moricandia > Moricandia arvensis. The sequence continues at coordinate 46,186 of CAJHQP010004931.1, read as the reverse complement.
ATATATCATTATCTCGACCAGAGACATAACTCATACAATAATCATTCATCGACCGATGCAGCGGATTCGATCTCGAGATTAAAAAACAAGCCAATACCACATAAACTTAAGGCTATGCCCCCATCTTTTTTAAATCTGGTTCAACAGAAAGGTCTAGAAACGCCCTGCAAATGGAATAGTAGAAGCACAATTCCTTTAAGGCCTGTTAAAAAACATTTTTCGGCAAAAAAAACTCGATATGTCCATTTTTATTAGTTATATGGTGAGATAAATGTAAAAAGGTGCTAAACACCTTTTTAGATTTAGCATTGGTTCAGCCTTGACTGAGGCCACGATATATGATTATCTTGACCAGAGACATAACTCATACAATAATCATTCATCGACCGATGCAGCGGATTCGATCTCGAGATAAAAAAACAAGCCAATACCACATAAACTTAAGGCTATGCCCCCATCTTTTTTAAATATGGTTCAACAGAAAGGTCTAGAAACGCCCTGCAAATGGAATAGTAGAAGCACAACTCCTTTAAGGCTTGTTATAAACATTTCTCGGCAGAAAAACTCGATATGTCCATTTTTAGTAGTTATATGGTCAGATAAATGTAAAAAGGTGCCAAACACCTTTTTAGATTTAGCATTGGTTCAGCCTTGACTGAGGCCACCATATATGATTATCTTGACCAGTGACATAACTCATACAATAATCATTCATCGACCGATGCAGCGGATTCGATCTCGAGATAAAAAAACAAGCCAATACCACATAAACTTAAGGCTATGCCCCCATCCTTTTTAAATCTGGTTCAATAGAAAGGTCTAGAAACGCCCTGCAAATGGAATAGTAGAAGCACAATCCTTTAAGGCCTGTTAAAAAACATTTTTCGGCAAAAAAACTCGATATGTCCATTTTTAGTAGTTATATGGTCAGATAAATGTAAAAAGGTGCCAAACACCTTTTTAGATTTAGCATTGGTTCAGCCTTGACTGAGGCCACCATATATGATTATCTTGACCAGAGACATAACTCATACAATAATCATTCATCGACCGATGCAGCGGATTCGATCTCGAGATTAAAAAACAAGCCAATACCACATAAACTTAAGGCTATGCCCCCATCTTTTTTAAATCTGGTTCAATAGAAAGGTCTAGAAACGCCCTGCAAATGGAATAGTAGAAGCACAATTCCTTTAAGGCCTGTTAAAAAACATTTTTCGGCAAAAAAACTCGATATGTCCATTTTCAGTAGTTATATGGTCAGATAAATGTAAAAAGGTGCCGAACACCTTTTTAGATTTAGCATTGGTTCAGCCTTGATTGAGGCCACCATATATCATTATCTCGACCAGAGACATAACTCATACAATAATCATTCTTCGACCGATGCAGCGGATTCGATCTCGAGATAAAAAAACAAGCCAATACCACATAAACTTAAGGCTATGCCCCCATCTTTTTTAAATCTGGTTCAACAGAAAGGTCTAGAAACGCCCTGCAAATGGAATAGTAGAAGCACAATTCCTTTAAGGCCTGTTAAAAAACATTTTTCGGCAAAAAAACTCGATATGTCCATTTTCAGTAGTTATATGGTCAGATAAATGTAAAAAGGTGCCGAACACCTTTTTAGATTTAGCATTGGTTCAGCCTTGATTGAGGCCACCATATATCATTATCTCGACCAGAGACATAACTCATACAATAATCATTCTTCGACCGATGCAGCGGATTCGATCTCGAGATAAAAAAACAAGCCAATACCACATAAACTTAAGGCTATGCCCCCATCTTTTTTAAATCTGGTTCAACAGAAAGGTCTAGAAACGCCCTGCAAATGGAATAGTAGAAGCACAATTCCTTTAAGGCCTGTTAAAAAAAATTTTCGGCAAAAAAACTCGATATGTCCATTTTCAGTAGTTATATGGTCAGATAAATGTAAAAAGGTGCCGAACACCTTTTTAGATTTAGCATTGGTTCAGCCTTGATTGAGGCCACCATATATCATTATCTCGACCAGAGACATAACTCATACAATAATCATTCATCGACCGATGCAGCGGATTCGATCTCGAGATTAAAAAACAAGCCAATACCACATAAACTTAAGGCTATGCCCCCATCTTTTTTAAATCTGGTTCAACAGAAAGGTCTAGAAACGCCCTGCAAATGGAATAGTAGAAGCACAATTCCTTTAAGGCCTGTTAAAAACATTTTTCGGCAAAAAAACTCGATATGTCCATTTTTAGTAGTTATATGGTCAGATAAATGTAAAAAGGTGCCGAACACCTTTTTAGATTTAGCATTGGTTCAGCCTTGATTGAGGCCACCATATATCATTATCTCGACCAGAGACATAACTCATACAATAATCATTCATCGACCGATGCAGCGGATTCGATCTCGAGATAAAAAAACAAGCCAATACCACATAAACTTAAGGCTATGCCCCCATCTTTTTTAAATCTGGTTCAACAGAAAGGTCTAGAAACGCCCTGCAAATGGAATAGTAGAAGCACAATTCCTTTAAGGCCTGTTAAAAAACATTTTTCGGCAAAAAAACTCGATATGTCCATTTTCAGTAGTTATATGGTCAGATAAATGTAAAAAGGTGCCGAACACCTTTTAGGTTTAGCATTGGTTCAGCCTTGATTGAGGCCACCATATATCATTATCTCGACCAGAGACATAACTCATACAATAATCATTCTTCGACCGATGCAGCGGATTCGATCTCGAGATAAAAAAACAAGCCAATACCACATAAACTTAAGGCTATGCCCCCATCTTTTTTAAATCTGGTTCAACAGAAAGGTCTAGAAACGCCCTGCAAATGGAATAGTAGAAGCACAATTCCTTTAAGGCCTGTTAAAAACATTTTTCGGCAAAAAAACTCGATATGTCCATTTTTAGTAGTTATATGGTCAGATAAATGTAAAAAGGTGCCAAACACCTTTTTAGATTTAGCATTGGTTCAGCCTTGACTGAGGCCACCATATATGATTATCTTGACCAGAGACATAACTCATACAATAATCATTCATCGACCGATGCAGCGGATTCGATCTCGAGATAAAAAAACAAGCCAATACCACATAAACTTAAGGCTATGCCCCCATCCTTTTTAAATCTGGTTCAATAGAAAGGTCTAGAAACGCCCTGCAAATGGAATAGTAGAAGCACAATTCCTTAAGGCCTGTTAAAAAACATTTTTCGGCAAAAAAACTCGATATGTCCATTTTTAGTAGTTATATGGTCAGATAAATGTAAAAAGGTGCCGAACACCTTTTTAGATTTAGCATTGGTTCAGCCTTGACTGAGGCCACCATATATGATTATCTTGACCAGAGACATAACTCATACAATAATCATTCATCGACCGATGCAGCGGATTCGATCTCGAGATAAAAAAACAAGCCAATACCACATAAACTTAAGGCTATGCCCCCATCTTTTTAAATCTGGTTCAATAGAAAGGTCTAGAAACGCCCTGCAAATGGAATAGTAGAAGCACAATTCCTTTAAGGCCTGTTAAAAAACATTTTTCGGCAAAAAAACTCGATATGTCCATTTTTAGTAGTTATATGGTCAGATAAATGTAAAAAGGTGCCAAACACCTTTTTAGATTTAGCATTGGTTCAGCCTTGACTGAGGCCACCATATATGATTATCTTGACCAGAGACATAACTCATACATTAATCATTCATCGACCGATGCAGCGGATTCGATCTCGAGATTAAAAAACAAGCCAATACCACATAAACTTAAGGCTATGCCCCCATCTTTTTTAAATCTGGTTCAACAGAAAGGTCTAGAAACGCCCTGCAAATGGAATAGTAGAAGCACAACTCCTTTAAGGCTTGTTATAAAAAAATTTCGGCAGAAAAACTAGATATGTCCATTTTTAGTAGTTATATGATCAGATAAATGTAAAAAAGTGCTGAACACCTTTTTAGAATAAGCATTGGTTCAGCCTTGACTGAGGCCACCATATATGATTATCTTGACCAGAGACATAACTCATACAATAATCATTCATCGACCGATGCAGCGGATTCAATCTCGAGATAAAAAAACAAGCCAATACCACATAAACTTAAGGCTATGCCCCCATCTTTTTTAAATATGGTTCAACAGAAAGGTCTAGAAACGCCCTGCAAATGGAATAGTAGAAGCACAACTCCTTTAAGGCTTGTTATAAACATTTCTCGGCAGAAAAACTCGATATGTCCATTTTTAGTAGTTATATGGTCAGATAAATGTAAAAAGGTGCCAAACACCTTTTTAGATTTAGCATTGGTTCAGCCTTGACTGAGGCCACCATATATGATTATCTTGACCAGTGACATAACTCATACAATAATCATTCATCGACCGATGCAGCGGATTCGATCTCGAGATAAAAAACAAGCCAATACCACATAAACTTAAGGCTATGCCCCCATCTTTTTAAATCTGGTTCAACAGAAAGGTCTAGAAACGCCCTGCAAATGGAATAGTAGAAGCACAATTCCTTTAAGGCCTGTTAAAAAACATTTTTCGGCAAAAAAACTCGATATGTCCATTTTAGTAGTTATATGGTCAGATAAATGTAAAAAGGTGCCGAACACCTTTTTAGATTTAGCATTGGTTCAGCCTTGACTGAGGCCACCATATATGATTATCTTGACCAGAGACATAACTCATACAATAATCATTCATCGACCGATGCAGCGGATTCGATCTCGAGATAAAAAACAAGCCAATACCACATAAACTTAAGGCTATGCCCCCATCTTTTTTAAATCTGGTTCAATAGAAAGGTCTAGAAACGCCCTGCAAATGGAATAGTAGAAGCACAATTCCTTTAAGGCTTGTTAAAAACATTTTTCGGCAGAAAAACTCGATATGTCCATTTTTAGTAGTTATATGGTCAGATAAATGTAAAAAGGTGCCGAACACCTTTTTAGATTTAGCATTGGTTCAGCCTTGACTGAGGCCACCATATATGATTATCTTGACCAGAGACATAACTCATACAATAATCATTCATCGACCGATGCAGCGGATTCGATCTCGAGATAAAAAAACAAGCCAATACCACATAAACTTAAGGCTATGCCCCCATCTTTTTTAAATCTGGTTCAACAGAAAGGTCTAGAAACGCCCTGCAAATGGAATAGTAGAAGCACAATTCCTTTAAGGCCTGTTAAAAAACATTTTTCGGCAAAAAAACTCGATATGTCCATTTTCAGTAGTTATATGGTCAGATAAATGTAAAAAGATGCCGAACACCTTTTTATATTTAGCATTGGTTCATCCTTGACTGAGGCCACCATATATGAATATCTTGACCAGAGACATAACTCATACAATAATCATTCATCGACCGATGCAGCGGATTCGATCTCGAGATAAAAAACAAGCCAATACCACATAAACTTAAGGCTATGCCCCCATCTTTTTTAAATCTGGTTCGACAGGAAGGTCTAGAAACGCCTTGCAAATGGAATTGTAGAAGCACAATTCCTTTAAGACTTGTTAAAAACATTTTTCCGCAAAAAACTCGATATGCCCATTTTTAGTAGTTATATGGTCAGATAAATGTAAAAAGGTACCGAACACCTTTTTAGATTTAGCATTGGTTCAGCCTTGATTGAGGCCACCATATATCATTATCTTGACCAGAGACATAACTCATACAATAAGCATTCATCGACCGATGCAGCGAATTCGATCTCGAGATAAAAAAACAAGCCAATACCACATAAACTTAAGGCTATGCCCCCATCTTTTTTAAATCTGGTTCGATAGAAAGGTCTAGAAACGCCCTGCAAATGGAATAGTAGAAGCACAATTCCTTTAAGGCCTGTTAAAAAACATTTTTCGGCAGAAAAACTCGATATGTCCATTTTTAGTAGTTATATGGTTAGATAAATGTAAAAAGGTGCCGAACACCTTTTTAGATTTAGCATTGGTTCAGCCTTGACTGAGGCCACCATATATGATTATCTTGACCAGAGACATAACTCATACAATAATCATTCATCGACCGATGCAGCGGATTCGATCTCGAGATAAAAAACAAGCCAATACCACATAAACTTAAGGCTATGCCCCCATCTTTTTTAAATCTGGTTCAACAGAAAGGTCTAGAAACGCCCTGCAAATGGAATAGTAGAAGCACAATTCCTTTAAGGCCTGTTAAAAAACATTTTTCGGAAAAAAAATTCGATATGTCCATTTTCAGTAGTTATATGGTCAGATAAATGTAAAAAGGTGCCGAACACCTTTTTAGATTTAGCATTGGTTCAGCCTTGACTGAGGCCACCATATATGATTATCTTGACCAGAGACATAACTCATACAATATCATTCATCGACCGGTGCAGCGAATTCGATCTCGAGATAAAAAAAACAAGCCAATACCACATAAACTTAAGGCTATGCCCCCATATTTTTTAAATCTGGTTCGATAGAAAGGTCTAGAAACGCCCTGCAAATGGAATAGTAGAAGCACAACTCCTTTAAGTCTTGTAAACAATCACTTGATGCAAGAGCTTCAACACTGCTACCGCCTGAGGAGAATGAGGTCCTTGAAGGCTCCGACAGAGTTCCACCATGGCTTCCACCGTTGTAGGGGGGGGACGCCAAGTACCTGCCACAAAAACTATTCCAAGTAGCCACAGCAAAAGAACATTCAAAGAAAAGATGAGAATGAGATTCATCCGCATTTAAACATAGTACACAACCTGGTGGAAGAGTTAATCCCCAGGAAATCAGTCTATCCCTAGTTGGGAGTCTCTTAAGAAAAGGGGTCCACACAATGAAGGAGCATCTTGGTATCTCTTCCTTGAACCAGACCTCAGAGTGCCAAGGAACAAGTGGTTTAGAAATTCTGAGCCTCTCCCAAGTGAGTTTAGAGGAAAAATTAGGACCGAACCCCCCTGTATTATTTCTCCACAAGTATTTATCACAGCCATTCTCGTCACAAGGGACAGACAGGGTTGATAAGACAACTTGCAGGGTCACCGCATCATCTGATCTTGCAGGAGGTAAATTCCAGTGACCATCACGCACGGCTTGAGAAACCGTTGATGTAAGAGGGATCCTAAGAAGCGCTGGCCCAGAGCTGCCAAACATAAGATTAAGTGGACCCAAATCCGTCCAATAATCAAGCCAAAACGAAGCTGTTTTACCATCACCAACACTACATCGGAGATAGGTATGCAGGAGATGTCTAAGATCAAGCATGCTCCTAACAGTCTTCGAAAATCTAGGCGTATCAGTTATAAGCCAAAAATTCCTCCCATTGAATCGGTTACTTCGCAGCCAAGGAACCCATAACGAACCAGAAACTGAGAAGAACAACCAAACTCTCTTGAGTCTAAACACCATCTCAAAGTCTTCAAGCTTTCTAATGCCTAAACCTCCTTCAGTTTTTGGTTGGCAAATATCAGACCAGGAAACTCTTGCACCAGCAGCAGAAGTCGTGCTATTCTTCCAAAGAAACCCAGAACATAGAGAATCCACCTTGGCATAAAACCATTTTGGTAACACAAACACCGAACTCCAGAAGTTAACCATACCATAAATGACAGTGCAGATCATTTGAACTTTTCCTGCAAAAGACAGGAACTTAACCGTCCAAGAGTGAAGCATAGCTGTAATCCGATTGATGAAGGGTTGCAAGGTCGCAGCTGTTGGTGTCAAAAACCGTAATCTCGAAATCAACGCCTACGATAACTTCTGTAAGAGATGGAATCATTACTTTCCGTAAATAAAACCGTTTTATAAAACTCGAGAAAACGTTTTATAAAACCCGAAGATCATTTTATAAAACTCGAGAAAACGTTTTATAAAACCCGAAGATCATTTTATAAAACTCGAGAAACGTTTTATAAAACCCGAAGATTGTTTTATAAAACTCGGGAAATCGTTTTACAAAACCGCGAAAAACCGAAACCGCCGCAAAATGCGAACTAGACGCATCACGACTAGTTCGCCTGCTGGTGAACTAAACCAAGCTGGCTTAGTTCGCCAGCAGGCGAACTAGCATCTCCTGTTCTAGTTCGCCTGCTGGCGAACTAAGCCAGCCCGGCTTAGTTCGCCAGCAGGCGAACTAGAGACACCCTGTCAAGTTCGCCTGCTGGCGAACTAAGCCGAGCTCGCTTAGTTCGCCAGCAGGCGAACTAGAGGCATCCCGTCTAGTTCGCCTGCTGGCGAACTAGCATCCTTACTCCTAGTTCGCCTGCTGGCGAACTAAGCCGGCCCGGCTTAGTTCGCCGGCAGGCGAACTAAAGGCTTCCCGTCTAGTTCGCCTGCTGGCGAACTAAGCCAGTAGGCGAACTAGAAGACTTCCCGGACAGCTCGAGCCGGCTCAATTCTCCGTACATTGAACCGACAGTCCCGAGCCTCGACCTTCCGCATCCCCGGTTTGGAACTTACGTCCTTCGACACGGTTGCGTTCTGAATCACGGTCGAAACGTCTCTCGTTTCGTCTTGATCCGACTTATCATTCGAGCTTTACGTTAAAAACCGTAAAACTCCGTTTATTCGAGAAGAACTCAAAGAAATCGTATAAAACAGGAAACGGTTAAACGAAACACCGAACATCGCCTTAACTATACGATTTATTCGGGATTTCTCGTTAAAATCGTGAAAGAACGTATTTTCGACAAAAAAATGTCGAGCAAGTCATAAAAACGCGTTTTATTAAAGAACGTCGAGTAAATCGTAAAAGACGGAAACAATTGACTAAACTTTACGATTAACTCGAGGACTTTACTAAAGACGGCATCGAATCTGGAAACGATCCCGTATAAGGTCAAGAAACGGATTTACCGCAAAACAGCCCGAAGAGGCCTAAAACGCGGAAAAAGTCCATTTCGCGATCTTAACGGAATCTCGCCTGAAGATACGATAACGTTTTAATGGTTTACTCGCAGAAGGAAAGATTGAAGATAAATGGAAGATTTCCGCGAGAATAAAGGAAGGATCGAGATAAATGGAAATATTCCGATAAACTTGAACCCGGGAAAAATGGAAAGATGGAGCCGCCTAGGAAAGGAGTATATAAGCCAGAAGCCTAGGGAAGAAGAGGAGGACGAAAATCAGACCTAAAAAGATGGCTGCTAGCTTAGGGTTTAGGACTTAGCGTTTAGACTAGCAATCCAGATCCTTAGAACGTTTCGACGTCTAAGTTCTTGAATCTCCTTTGTAACAGTTGTGGATCTATTTCTTAATAAAGCTTTCATACAATTCTTTATTTTCTGTTCTTGATTGTTCATCCATATTCTGTTAAATCTCGTTTGTTTAGTGATTTTCGCAGAGATCCAGGACCTCGGGAAAATTAGGGTTTCGTCCTAAGTTTCCATATTTGACGTAAAATTGACAGTGTGGATTTCGGTTCCCACAGTTTGGCGCTAGAAGGAGGGGGGGTCGGATTCTCTTACACAATAATCACTGTAACGAACGAGAACAGGCATGCCTAACCAGAACGGCAACGTTATCTCGTTCGAGAAAAGAGCAACGATCGATTCGATCAAACCTCTCAACGATCTTCTCGTTATCGAGCTGACGATCCAGAATATGGATGTCGCAAGGATATTAGTCGATACCGGAAGCTCGGCTGATATCATCTTCAAAACTACTCTCGAGAGAATTAAAATCGATCTGTCCGAAATCGCGGAAAACGTAACTCCGCTGGTAGGACTCTCGGGAGAAACCACCATGACCCTCAGAACGATCAGCCTGACGGTTCGCGCGCGGGAGCATAGTGAAAAACGTCGAATTCCAAGTCATCGATCGACCCATGTCTTACAACGCAATCGTCGGGACACCGTGGTTAAATTCAATGCTGGCGATTCCGTCAACGTACCATATGTGTCTCAATTTCCCGACTCCGTACGGAATCGAGACCGTATGGGGAAATCGGAGGACCTCGAAAGTTTGCTACGTCGCGGATTTAAAACGAAAAAATCTGCCAGTCGACGCTTCTTACAAAAAGAAATAGAAGTCGACAGCCCTCGACAACGCCCCAGAACAAGATAAAACGGAACTCTTCTGGCAGTTGCGAGCAGCTGAGGCTCTGGAAGGTAAGCGCGAGCCGACCTGCGAACCTGTCGTCTCAGTGTGCATCGACGAGGCTTTTCCGGAACGCTGCATCGAAATCGGTGCAAATCTGAGCGAAACCTTGAAAGTCGAACTCCTGGCGTGTCTGAAACGAAACTCGAACACGTTTGCTTGGACCGTGGAAGATATGCCAGGGATCGATATAAACATTACATGTCATGAGCTTAACGTTGACCCAACATCCAAACCCGTCAAACAAAAAAGACGAAAACTGGGGCCAGAACGCGCCGAAGCGGTCAACAGCGAAGTCGATAGGCTCCTCAAAGTGGGATCGATCACGGAAGTTCGATATCCTGACTGGCTCGCCAATCCCGTTGTCGTTAAGAAAAAGAACGGAAAGTGGCGAGTTTGTGTCGATTTCACCGATCTCAATAAAGCATGTCCGAAAGATAGTTATCCGCTGCTGCACATCGATCGCTTAGTCGAGGCGACCGCGGGAAACAAACTCTTATCTTTCATGGACGCCTTTTCGGGATACAATCAGATCATGATGAACCCCGACGATCGGGAGAAAACCGCATTCATAGCCGATCGTGGCACCTATTGCTATAAAGTGATGCCTTTCGATCTAAAGAACGCCGGTGCGACCTACCAACGACTCGTCAACCGAATGTTCTCCAAACAACTCGGAAAAACAATGGAAGTGTACATTGACGATATGCTCGTGAAATCGCTCAAAGAGCAAGACCATGTCGTACACCTCCAAGAATGTTTTGAAAGGCTCAACCTTCACAACATGAAGTTGAACCCGGCAAAGTGTCGGTTCGCCGTTGTGTCCGGAGAGTTTCTGGGGTACCTCGTCACTTACCGCGGAATCGAGGCTAACCCGAAACAGATCACGGCGCTGATAGAGATGGTCTCTCCCAGGACGAAACGCGAAGTACAAAGATTAACCGGCAGGGTCGCGGCACTTAATCGTTTTATCTCGCAATCAACGGACAAATGTCTACCTTTCTACGAAACATTGAAGGGAAACAAAAAGTTCGAGTGCTCAGAAGAGTGCAAAAAAGCTTTCCAACAGCTGAAACATTACCTAGCTACCCCGCCAGTACTAGGGAAGCCCGTAGAAGGGGAACCGTTATTCCTTTATATCGCTGTATCAACAACCGCCGTAAGTGGCGTCCTTATCTGGGAAGAACACGACGAACAAAAACCAATCTTTTACGTAAGTAAGACGCTACTGGACGCGGAGACACGATATCCGATGATGGAAAAATTGGCGTTGGCCGTATTCATGTCGCAAGAAAACTAAGACCGTATTTCCAATCTCACACCATCGTCGTGCCCACTTCGTTCCCTCTCCGCACCTTGCATAGTCCCAGCCAGTCGGGGAGATTAGCAAAATGGGCGATCGAGCTAAGCGAATACGATATCGAATACCGAGCAAAGACTTGCGCGAAATCGCAAGTGCTCGCGGACTTCATAGTGGAGCTCCCAAAGGGAAGCACGTCCGATCAGGAGCCAAACTCGACTTGGATCCTATACGTAGACGGATCCTCATCCAAACAAGGCTCCGGAATCGGCATCCGACTCGCATCCCCAACGGGAGAAATATTGGAACAGTCATTCCGATTAATTTTCCACGCTTCGAACAACGAAGCTGAATATGAGGCCTTGATCGCGGGATTACGACTAGCTCACGATCTGAAGATTCGTAACCTTCACGCGTACTGCGATTCCCAGCTGTTGGCCAGTCAGTTCAGCGGAGAATACGAAGCAAGAGACGAGAGAATGGAAGCGTATCTGATCTTGGTAAAAGACCTAACCCAGAAGTTCGATCAGTTCGCCCTTACTAGGATCCCTCGAGCGGAAAACGCCCAGGCAGACGCCTTGGCCGCCTTAGAATCCAGCTCGGATCCTGTATGAGCCGGGTAATTCCCGTTGAATTCATCGAACATCCTAGCATCGTACCACCCATAGTCATAAACCTGATCAATGAACCAGAAGATGACACGAACGAAACCCACTCAGCCAAAGATCAGTCCGATTATGGGTTCAATCGTCCGTGGATGGAGACGATTCTCGCATACATAACCAACAAGAAACTTCCACCGGAAAAATGGGCGGCCCGAAAAATAAAGACTCAGGCCGCACGATATGTCGTAATGGACGGAGAACTTTACAAATGGAGATTTTCCGGACCACTGATGACTTGCGTGCAAGGGGAGAAAGCACATCGAGTAATGCAGGAAGTGCACTCCGGATCTTGCGGCAACCATTCTGGCGGAAGGTCCCTCGCAATAAAAATAAAACGCCACGAATATTTCTGGCCAACGATGATTAAAGATTGCGAAGACTTCTCACGAAAATGCGAGAAATGCCAGCGGCACGCTCCGACTATTCACCAACCCGCCGAAGTTCTTTCATCTATTTCGGCGCCCTATCCGTTCATGCGGTGGTCAATGGACATAGTCGGGCCGATGCACGCGCCAAAACAAAAACGTTTCCTTCTGGTTCTGACCGACTTCTTCTCTAAATGGGTCGAAGCCGACTCGTACGCAAGCATCAAAGACGCCCAAGTAGAAAGTTTCGTATGGAGAAACATAGTCTGTAGACACGGAGTACCATACGAAATCGTAACAGATAACGGTTCTCAATTTATCTCAACCAGATTCGAAGCTTTTTGCGAAATGTGGAAGATACGATTGACCAAGTCAACTCCAAGATATCCCCAAGGCAACGGACAAGCCGAGACCATCAATAAAACTATCCTCGACGGTCTTAAAAAACGCCTCGATGCCAAAAAGGGCAAGTGGGCCGAAGAGCTCGAAGGAGTTTTATGGTCGCACCGTACGACCCCGAGGAGGGCGACGAGCGAAACTCCTTTTGCCCTCGTTTACGGGACAGAATGCATGATCCCCGCATAAGTTGAATTTCCGGGAGTACGCAGGAGATTGCTCCCGGAAAGAGAAGAGTCGAATAACTCAATGCTTCTCGACGAACTCGACTTGATTAACGAACGACGGGACCAAGCCCTTGTTCGAATTCAAAACTATCAGCAAGCGGCCGCAAAGTACTACAATGCGAATGTACGAGGCCGCAGATTTCACGAAGGAGAACTAGTCTTACGAAAAGTCTTCCAAAATACCGCAGAACGAAATGCTGGTAAATTGGGAGCCAACTGGGAAGGACCATACAAGATCATAAAAGTAGTCCGGCTTGGAGCATACGAAATCGCAAACATGCAGGGCGTCAAAATTCCCAGGTCCTGGAACGCGATGCATCTCAAAAAATACTATCACTAGGCAACGAGCCCGCAAAACACTGAACTACGAGACGGCTTGATCCCCTTAAAGGGGTAAGTAGGCATCTTGTCGCAAGAAAAGACCAGCTGTCCCCCCTCGTTAAAAAGGGGGGGGGAGTAGGTGAGTATACGTATACTCGTATACTCCCGAAATTTCAAACTCAAAATTTCTCAAACTTTTTCATCAAACGTATAAAAAAAACGAAATTCTGAATATAGCGAGACGTCGCCAATGTTCGGGAAACCGTTCCTCTTCGAAAAACAGTAACAGTCCATCCGCGACTATAAATACGCAAAACTTCTTAACATACGCAAGGGCCCGAGCAATGTAAACATCTATCACTCAAAAAGTTTGCTGCTGATCACAGCAAACTCGTAACAGTCCTAAACAGACTTAAGTTATCTCGCAGAGATAGCTCTCGAACACCCGACACAAGGGTAATAGCGCTATAAAAGAAATCCAAATTTTTGGTCAGCACTTCCGGGCAACTTAGAAATTGTTCCCGGTGAGATGCTCGGTTCCAACCAGACGAATAGTATAAGCCGAGAACGTATCGCGGATTCTAAATCGGTATGGAATCAGGTTAAAATCGCAACAGGCAAAACGAAAGCCGACTAGTCATCGCACAGCCTTAATCCGAGAGTAAACCTAGGTCTTGCCCTAAACCCAACACACTGGTCGCTAACGTCTCAAGGCATGAATCGAGATCCTAAAGGCATGTCTCTTCGTCTACTTCTAATCGCTCACTTGATTTACTAAAACGAGAAAACGAATAAGGCGATCTACTAGGGGAAAGGAATGCGAGACGACAACTCGCTGACCTCCCGCAATATCAAACTTAGAATAGAAGGTTTAGATAAAAACCGATTGTTCATTACAAAAAAAAAAAGGTTGCCGAAGCAACAAGGGACTCAAAGCCACCGAAGGCCAATCCCGAACAAGTAACAAAAGCCGTACTCGGCCAAATACATAGAAATCTAAAAAGTCTCGTACGAGACTACAACCGCAAACACCCTCCGCACGCGGAGTCTCATCCTCATACATCTCGTCACCTTCACCTCCGATAGCAACCTCCGGGTCTTCGTTCTCATCAGCTTCAGGTTGAGGGACGCCTTCAGCAGCCAGAACCCGATCAGAGTCATTTTCCTCGATAGGATTATCCCCCTCAGTCACACGAACCGTCGATCCCTCAAAACTCTTCATCTTACGCTGAAGCCTGCGCAGCTCTGAAGCCTTGGACTTCTTTGCATCCTTCGCCTTGATCAAAGAGATCGCAGTCTTTCCGAGGTCACGCTCCAAATCACTAATCCGAGCCTTAAACTGAGATATCTCCGCGGAGTGAACATCCTCTATCGCTTTCAGTTTTCCCTCGAAATGAGCAGACCTCCCCTGCGACTCGGTCAACTCCTTGGTTAAACGTTCGACCTCAGACCCACACTCTTTGATCATCCCGTCGATCAACGAAACGAACTAAAAAAGCCAAGGCGGACGGTCAGATACGAGTCAAGAACTATAGTAGGGGAAGAAGCGTATTCTCGCAAATCCATACCTTGGTGCGGTGTTGCGACATTGAAACCACGCTTGACGCCTTGCTCGACGAAGCTACAGCCCCCAGACCCCTCGCACCTCTCATCCTCTTGGGAGCGTCGGGGTTCGGGCAAGTTCTCTTACGACCTTTGCTTTCACTAGACACCAGAAGTCCCAGGACAATCACCCTCTTAGCCGGAGGAGGAGGTCTAGGGGCCGTAACCGTTTCAACCGCAGTAGGAACAGCAACCGGTTCGCCACAGTAGGATCCGCGACTGTTTCAGTTACGGTAGGAGCCACAACTGTATCAACCTCGGCAGAAACAACAGCACTCTCGACCGCGACAAGGGGCGGAACAGCTGGCGAACCCGATGGTTTGGCAACAACATCCGTCGAGAATTTCACTACCGTATCCGTCGTTTCATCCAAAATAGCCTTAACCTCTCTCGAAAGGACGGATGGGTCTACTAGAGGGACACCATTCGACACGACATCCTCCTCGGCATCGCTGCAGTCCATCTCGTCTTGAAACAAGAGAAATTCGGAAATCCGAGCATCCTGCGAAGGTGCCGTGGGAATGTCTCCAGATGGAACCTCATGGTTGTGCTGATCATCTTGAGAGAAAGACATCTTGAAGTTTTTCTAGAGAGAAATTGGAGGGGAACTTGAGGGATGAAAAATATGGGAGGTAATGATCCACTACTTATAGAGAGGGAGCTCATTCCTCGTAGTGAAGCAAATCTCAGCTGTAGATTCCGATTAAAAACCAACTCCATCCACCCGCAAAACTTCCTCCAAGGATTTGCGGGCTGGGGGGCTAACTGTTGGTGTCAAAAACCGTAATCTCGAAATCAACGCCTATGATAACTTCTGTAAGAGATGGAATCATTACTTTCCGCAAATAAAACCGTTTTATAAAACTCGAGAAAACGTTTTATAAAACCCGAAGATCGTTTTATAAAACTCGAGAAAACGTTTTATAAAACCCGAAGATCATTTTATAAAACTCGAGAAACGTTTTATAAAACCCGAAGATCGTTTTATAAAACTCGGGAAATCGTTTTACAAAACCGCGAAAAACCGAAACCGCCGCAAAACGCGAACTAGACGCATCACGAGTAGTTCGCCTGCTGGTGAACTAAGCCGAGCTGGCTTAGTTCGCCAGCAGGCGAACTAGCATCTACTGTTCTAGTTCGCCTGCTGGCGAACTAAGCCAGCCCGGCTTAGTTCGCCAGCAGGCGAACTAGAGACACCCTGTCTAGTTCGCCTGCTGGCGAACTAAGCCGAGCTGGCTTAGTTCGCTAGCAGGCGAACTAGAGGCATCCCGTCTAGTTCGCCTGCTAGCGAACTAGCATCCCCACTCCTAGTTCGCCTGCTGGCGAACTAAGCCGGCCCGGCTTAGTTCGCCGGCATGCGAACTAAAGGCTTCCCGTCTAGTTTGCCTGCTGGCGAAATAAGCCAGTAGGCGAACTAAGCCAGTAGGCGAACTAGAAGACTTCCCGGACAGCTCGAGCCGGCTCAATTCTCCGTACATTGAACCGACAGTCCCGAGCCTCGACCTTCTGCATCCCCGGTTCGGAACTTACGTCCTTCGACACGGTTGCGTTCTGAATCACGGTCGAAACGTCTCTCGTTTCGTCTCGATCCGACTTATCGTTCGAGCTTTACGTTAAAAACCGTAAAACTCCGTTTATTCGAGAAGAACTCGAAGAAATCGTATAAAACAGGAAACGGTTAAACGAAACACCGAACATCGCCCTTAACTATACGAATTATTCGGGATTTCTCATTAAAATCGTGAAAGAACGTATTTCCGATAAAAAAATGCCGAGCAAGTCATAAAAACGCGTTTTATTAAAGAACGTCGAGTAAATCGTAAAAGACGGAAACAATTGACTAAACTTTACGATTAACTCGAGGACTTTACTAAAGACGGCATCGAATCTAGAAACGATCCCGTAGAAGGTCAAGAAACGAATTTATCGCAAAACGGCCCGAAGAGGCCTAAAACGCGGAAAAAGTCCATTTCGCGATCTTAACAGAATCTCGCCTGAAGATACGATAACGTTTTAATGGTTTACTCGCAGAAGGAAAGATTGAAGATAAATGGAAGATTTCCGCGAGAATAAAGGAAGGATCGAGATAAATGGAAATATTCCGATAAACTTGAACCCGGGAAAAACGGAAAGATGGAGCCGCCTAGGAAAGGAGTATTAAGCCAGAAGCCTAGGGAAGAAGAGGAGGACGAAAATCAGACCTAAAAAGACGGCTGCTAGCTTAGGGTTTAGGACTTAGCGTTTAGACTAGCAATCCAGATCCTTAGAACGTTTCGACGTCTAAGTTCTTGAATCTCCTTTGTAACAGTTGTGGATCTATTTCTTAATAAAGCTTTCATACAATTCTTTATTTTCTGTTCTTGATTGTTCATCCATATTCTGTTAAATCTCGTTTGTTTAGTGATTTTCGCAGAGATCCAGGACTTCGGGAAAATTAGGGTTTCGTCCTAAGTTTCCATATTTGACGTAAAATTGACAGTGTGGATTTCGGTTCCCACAGCAGCTGATATACGTTGGGACTTAATGGCAGGCCTAGATATCTCGTAGGAAACTCCCCACGTTTGAAACCTGAGAGATCGCTAAGAACAGAAGCCTGGATATCTGTAAAACCACCATAGAAAATTTCAGATTTATTCTCATTCGTATCCCGCCCCGACCACTCCTTGAAGTTTCCCATCGCATCCTTAATTCCTGCTGTGGAGCCACGAGAACCATCAGAGAAAACTAACAAATCATCTGCAAACAGAAGGTGAGTCAGTTTAGGAGAGCTGCAAAGAGGATGTAAACGAAAAACACCGTCAGCCTCAGCCTTGTTCAGCAACAAAGAAAGAACTTCCATCAGCATAATGAACAAGTAAGGAGATATGGAATCGCCCTGCCGGAGTCCCTTCTTTCCTTCAAAGAAACCAGCCAATTCTCCGTTGATGGCAACAGAGAACCTAGCGGACGTAATACACTCGGTAATCCAGCAAATAAACTTCGGAGGAAAATGCTGAGCTTCCAACACCTTTATCACAAAATCCCAGCATACCGTATCAAAAGCCTTACGAATATCTATTTTAAGCATCGCGCTCTTGAGGCAAGACGTTTTGTTATAATCCTTAATAAGCTTTTGAATGTTACAAGAAGAACAGAATGAAACTAGCACCACCACCACCACTTACCAACAATGAACCAACAACCGTGGCTACTCCCGTTAAATCTTGCGGCTCGGCGAAGAGGCATCCAGTGTACCACGGAGTTCGCAAACGTCGATGGGGAAAATGGGTTACCGAGATCAGAGATCCCCGAAAGAAATCTCGGATTTGGCTCGGATCTTTTCCGTTGCCGGAGATGGCAGCTAAAGCTTACGACGTGGCGGCTCTTTGTCTCAAAGGAAGAAAAGCTCAGCTTAACTTCCCTCACGAAATCGACGATTTACCTCGCCGTCCAACTCTACGGCCAGAGATATCCAAGTCGCGGCGGCCAAAGCGGCCAACGCAGCCAAGATCACTAAAACGAGAGATGCAAATATCGGAGACGGGGATGATTTTTGGGAAGGCATAGAGTGATAGAGCTGCCTGATGTAGAAGAATCCGATTCAATACACGCTTGTATTGATCTTACGTTATGCTAACTCTAGCTCACTATCTCTCTCCTCTCTCGTTTGAATCAGATCGCGACTCCGTTTCGCTCAAGAACACTAAAGAGAAAAGAAAAGCTAAACGAAAGACACAAACAACGTTTTAGAGTTCCCCGCTTCAACCACCGGGTACATCTCCTTCAGGATGGTACATGGTAATCCACTAATCGGAGCTCAAAATTACAGCAATGATGAAATCACCGTTACAAAGAAGATGAGCGCAGAAGAAGACAAAGTTTGTTACAGAGGATATATTACTCTGCTTCGCGTCTCACCCTTTATAGTGAACCTCCATACTTATTTGGGCTGCATCATTAAACTCCGAGGCCCATCTTGTATACCATACAACTCTGCGGCCCAAGGAAAAAGCCCAAGTCGACTTTCCACCTCACAATCTCCACCTTGGAAAGACGACGACCAAGCTCGCCAATTAGCCTCCGGAGCAACCACCTACTCCACCGTCCTGGTCTTCCTCCGGGTTCTTTTGTCCTCACTTCGAACCCTACTACAACCTCTAATATACGGCTGTCAAACCATCTGTGTCTCTCTGACTTCCGAGACAGATAAATAGACCTGTCACCTTCTCAGTTCCAAAAATAACAGCAAGAGACATCAGTCTCTAGGCTTCCAAGACACTCAGCTTCACTAGGCATCCACCAAACTTATCTCCAAGCAACGTCTTCGTTAGCATATCAGCAGGATTAACTGACGTGTGAATCTTCGTGACCTTGACAAAGCCATCTGCAATAACTTCACAAATGAAATTATACTTGGTGGCAATGTGCTTTGTTTTCTCCCTGTAGACGAAGTTCTTAGCTAGGTAAATTGCACTTTGAGAGTCGCAATAAACCTCCACTATACCTCTGCACAGCTTCAACTCTTCACAAATCCCCTTCAGCCACAGACCTTCTTTAACTGAGTCCGACAAAGACATATACTCAGCTTCAGTAGTTGAAAGTGCTACAACCTTTTGCAGTGACGATCTCCAGCTTACAGTATTGCCTCCCACAGTGAACACGTAACCGGTGATAGACCTGCTTTTTTCTAAGTCTGACGCATAGTCAAAGTCACAGTAACCTCGGATGTTAAAGTCATCACCTCTTCTGAAAGTTAAGCTTACTCCTACAGCTCCCTTTAAGTATCTTAATATCCATTTCACAGCTAACCAATGTTCTGTTCCAGGTTTGCTCATGAAACGACATACAAGACCCACTGCGTACGCCAAGTCAGGTCTTGATCCCACCATAGCATACATCAAGCTACCTACTGCGCTTGTGTACGGTACCTTCTCCATCTCCTTAGCCTGCTGCCTCTCCTCTAACTCTGATAGACTCTGTAGCTTAAACTGTGATCCCAACAGTGTAGTCACCGCTCTGCAATCTATCATTCCAAAAGTCTTTAAGACTTTGCTTAGATAATCCTTTTGAGATAAGACTAGAGTCTTCTTAGATCTGTCTCTGTATATATCCATTCCTAGCATTCTCCTTGCCGAGCCTAGGTCCTTCATCTCAAACTCGTTGCTTAGTTGATCCTTGAGTCTTTGAACAGTGGTCATATCACGAGCAGAGATCAACATATCATCTACGTATAGAAGCAGGTATACGATATCTTCCATCCCTGATCCCTTTAGATAAACACATGGATCATATTCACTTCTCTTAAATTTCTGTTCCTTCATAAATGTGTGAAACCTGTGATTCCACTCGCATGGAGATTACTTTAACCCGTATAGGGACTTCCTCAGTAAACAGACCATATTTTCTTTTCCTTTCTTCAAGTAACCCTCAGGCTGTTCCATATAAACTCTCTCCTTAAGAACTCCATGAAGAAATACGGTCTTGACGTCTAGCTGTTCTAACTCAAGATCAAAGTGAGCAACTGCTGACAGAAGTATCCTATGTATGTGTTTGCTGCGTCCGTGAAAAACCGGGTTCTTAGTAAGGGCCAACGCCGACTTGTTATCTACTAAGACCACCACCTTATCACACGATCGTCCAATTATTTCACCATACAGATCTTGAAGCCAAATTGCTTGCTTAGCTGCTTCAGTAGCCGCCATGAACTCAGCTTCACAGGAAGATAATGCCACTGTCTCCTGCTTACTTGAGCACCACGTTATCGGACTATTATCCAGATAGAAAACATTTCCAGCTGTGCTACGACCATCATCTTCATCCACGGCATGTGAGCTATCACTGTAACCTTTCACCTCGGCTTTAGCTCCTCGTCTGAACACAAGACCATATGCTAATGTTCCTTGCAGGTACCTAAGTATCTGCTTCAGTGCTGCGCCGTGTGACTCCTTCGGTTGTTGCATGTATCTGCTCAAGACACCAACGCAATAAGAGAGATCCGGTCTAGTATGGAGCAAAAACCTGAGACATCTGATGTTTCTTCTATACTCCTTCTCGTCTATATTCTTTTCATCACTTCCCTTTGAGAGTCGTAGACCTGGATCCATTGGTGCATGAACTATATTGCAATCTTCCATCTTAGTCTCACTCATGATTTTCTTCGCATATCTTTCTTGATTTAGAGTAATCCCATGCTTAGTTTGACACACCTCGATCCCGAGATAATATGTCAATTTTCCCAAGTCGATCATATCGAATCTATTTGACATTCTCCTTTTAAACTCATGTATTGCTTCCATACATGTTCCAGTGACTAAAAGATCGTCTACGTATACTGCTACAAGAAGAAGCTGGTCCTTTGCTTGACTCCGGTATAAAGCCGGCTCTTTAGAACACTTCTCAAAGTTAAGTTGCTCTAGAACTTGATTTAGCTTCTCATTCCACGCCCTTGGTGCTTGTTTCAAGCCATAAAGAGCCTTGTGTAGCTTATACACCTTATCCTCCTTTCCTTTGGTTATATATCCTTCAGGTTGTGAAACATAAACAACCTCCTTGAGATCACCGTGTAGAAAAGCGGTTTTTACATCTAAGTGATGTACTTCCCACCCTTTGGATGCCGCTAGAGCCAATATAAAACGGACGGTCTCAATGCGAGCCACTGGAGCAAACACTTCCTCATAGTCAATACCATGCCTCTGTATATATCCCTTTGCCACAAGCCGAGCTTTAAACTTGTTAATACTTCCATCAGCGTTTCTTTTGATCTTAAACACCCATTTTAAACCTATTGCTTTTGCTCCATTAGGAAGATCCACGAGTTCCCAAGTTTTATTTTTCTCTATTGACGTTATCTCATCATCACAAGCATCTCGCCAAACCTTTTCTTTACTTGCTTCGTTGTAATTCCATGGTTCATCGTTAATGAGCATTAATAGATGCTCACTCTCATCATCAGACTCGGCTAACAAGATGTAATCGTCTAGATAACTTGGTTTCTTGTGTTCTCGTGTTGATCTTCTCGGTATAGTATGATCAGGTGTATCAAAGGCTTCGTGGTGTTCTTCTGGAGTTGCTTCCTCAATATTGTCCTCTTCGTACGGTTCAGCATCTTCTTCGTCCATACCTTTATTTTCAGAATCTCCGAGGGAAATTTCAAACATTCCAGGTTCAGTGTCAGATTCTTTCTCAGTTTCCCTCCAGTTCCAACTTTGGTTCTCGTCGAAAATTACATCCCTACTCACCACAATCTTACGGTTTGTAGGGTCAAGTAGTCTATAAGCCTTAGATCCTGGCTCGGTTCCAAGGTGTACCAACTTCCGTGACCTATCATCCAACTTCTTTAGGTGTCCACTGTCTATCGTTGCGAAACTTAAGCATCCAAATACACGTACATGCTCGATATTTGGCTTCTTCTTCTTAAAAACTTGGTATGGAGTTTGTGTGACAAGCACCCTTGTTCCTACTCGATTTATAAGATATGTTGAATGCCTCACAGCCTCTCCCCACATAAAATTTGGTACATTCATGTGCTTCAGAATGCTTCTGGTCATCCCTAAAAGGGTTCTATTTCTTCTCTCCACAACCCCGTTTTGTTGTGGGAATACGGAGCAGTAAGGTTTCTAGCAATCCCAGTTGTCTCACAATACTCTCGGAATTCATTTGAATTGAACTCTCCACCACGATCTGTTCTAAACGTTTTAATCTTTGCTCCTGTTTCTTTTTCAACAATTGCCTTGAACTTTTTGAATTTATCGAAAGCTTCTCCCTTGTCCTTGAGAAGGATTGACCACATGTAACGAGAATGATCATCGATAAGGACAAAGATGTACCTGTTCCTTGCGGGTGTGGGAGGAGTAATGGGTCCGCAGAGATCCCCATGAATGAGTTCTAATACCTCACTTGCACGATATGAAGTCGCCTTTGGAAAAACTCCTCTTGCTTGCTTGCCAAGCAAGCATGATGAGCATGTTTCCTTCTCGATCTTTATGTTAGGTATCCCGACCACAAGTTTTCTTTTGACCATAGACATCATTGAATCTCTTCCGATGTGGCCTAACCTTGCATGCCACTTCTCAGCTTCGCCAAGACCTATTGCTTGTAGACACTTAGTTTCAGCACCTTCCATAAGAACCTTATATAATCGGTTCTTTGATCTTCTGGCCCTTGTGATCAGTCTTCCGTCTTTATCGTGTAAGGTAAGGTAATCACCTCTCATTCTTATATCACAGCCTGACTCGGTGGCTTGTCCTAGACTGATGATGTTACTCCTTAAGTCAGGTATGTAGTATACATCAGCTAGAACTCTTTTTTCTCCATCTTTGTTAATAAACAGAACTGAACCCTTCCCTTTGATATTAATGCGTGAGTCATCACCAAAACGTACCTTACCTGTGATAGTTTCATCGATCTTATGGAAATAATCGCGATTGCCAGTCATATGGTTGCTAGCACCATTGTCTAGATACCAAACATTCTCTCCTACCGTACTTGTTTCGAAATCTTGTGGGTTCATGTTTCTTTCGTTTAGAAGTATTATCTCATGCATCATTAGATTTTCAGCTTCTTGTGTGTCTTCTTTGTTAGTTTCTTGCGCTTCCTGAAGTTTCAGTAATCTGTCAGGACAGTCCATGGCAAAATGGCCATTCTTATCACATCTGAAACATATAATTTTGGACAAGTCGCGATCATAGTTATAAACATAACGTCCGCGACCTCTTCCCCTGTTGTGAAATCGTCCACCTCTGCCTCGTCCTCTATAGTTATTGTTGTCACGATTGTAGCTGTTATTCTCACGGTTTTGTTGATGTTGTTGTGTCTCATTACTCGCATACATCAGCTTTGTTTGATTATCTTGTGTCTCTTCTTCTTCCTCAGCTACTCGATCCTCATATGCTTTTAACCTCCCTATAATGTCTTCGAAACTTGTGTTCTTTAGGTCAAGAACTTGTTCCAAAGATGCCACTATATGAATGTATTTCCTCCTCGGAAGACTCTTGAGAAACTTCTTAACAATCTTGCTTTCTTCTATATTTTCTCCCAATGCAGCAGATTTTGATGAGATTTCTGATATTTTTCCAGCAAATTCATCAATCGTGTCTGTATCTTTCATCTTGAGTCGGTCGAACTCTGACATTAAGGTTTGTAAACGGGCCTCTCGAACTCTGTCTGCTCCCATGTGCCTGGCTTTTATAGCCTCCCATATCTTCTTTGCCGTATCTAGTCCTCCAATTTGCAGGATTAGGGCTTCAGGTATTGATTGAAAAATCAACGCCATAGCCATGGTGTTCTTTTTGCTGTTATCCGACTCGCCTTCAATGGCTTCCCATACTTCGTGTACTTGCAGCAGAAGCTTCACCCTTATTGCCCACACCGTATAATTAGTTGTTGTTAGCATTGGACAACTAACGGAAGATGTTCCTCCTCCTTCTCTCGGTTTTGTGAAGGTCGTGATATCTCCCATAGTTTTATTGTTTACTCAAGATCGTCTCCGAAAGCTCTGATACCAAATCTAGATTTGATAACGTAAGTATGTATAAATTATAAAGAAACTCTTCTTTATTAATCTCTCAATGCTCTAGAAAATCTCTCAAAACTAAAGCTTATAAAACTCTCTTAAGAATGCAACACTCTTGCATCTCTTTTATATATATAACACATTATTCCTAAACTCATTAGGATTTGTATATTATTTAGATAACTCTTATCTAAACTAGGATTTAGATAACTTGATACTCAAGTTACTTTCAAGTTTATCTCCAACACCTACAAGCAAGCAAGAAAATTAAACAGACGTATATGTCCTGACAGAGATGGTGATTGAAGGATTTGCATTAACTCACCTTGTGGCATAGCCTGTTTAGTTCTCTTAGCCCCTCCTTTCTTCATAAACAAAACAAAACAAACAAGATTGAGAGCAAATCGAGAGTAAAGGGTTGATAAGAAAAGCAAATGAAAAGTTACTTACGTTTCTACCGCCGGTTGATGCTGGTGAAGTGGGAGTTGCTGCAATTGCCATATCACCAACAAACGAGAGAGATGAAACAAAAAAAAAGAGGAGGATTGATTCATAGAAAGAAGAGACAGACTAGAAATACTCACTCTGTTGAGCTTCAACACTACCACCACCTTGCCTGCCTCTTCTCGTCGGTGTCTACCCAAATATTTCAATAAATTAAGCGTGTGTAAACGAGAGATTGCATCCAAATAAAACTTTGTTTTCCCGCTCGACCTTGTGAGGTTTGGTCAAGCCCATCAGACGTGTTCAACTTGGGTCGGCTTGCACAAGTAACGCGCGGACAACTTATGGGCCTAATCGATGAAGCCCATTAGGTTAAGTGCTGACATAATAAAGAAGGAGAGATCACGACAGGGATCTCTAAGCCAAGCTTCTGGGAGGCTGAAGCCTCAAGCTTCCAGAGGAGTGCTTCCATGGCATCTCTTAGAGAGATAGAGTAAGCTAGAGATGATATGTTGTTCTAGGCTTAGCTCTTAGCCATGTACTATCTCTTGTATCTCTTATATACTCTCTATGGTTTGTATACCCACGACAGAGAGAGTTATGATCTTGTAAACCACATCGGAGGTGTTTTCCGATACTTCATAGTGGATGTTGTGGATCTCTGAATCCACCCCAGAGGTAGCGGTGCGGCCGTGAACTGGGTGAACAATTCTTGAGTCATGAACAAGAATATGTGTGAATCATATGAGTAAGTCCAGGGGCAAAGCAAATTCCGTAGCAAAGGGTATTAGAGCTTGTTAGTTGATTGCTTGCTTGGTAACATACCCCTACACAGTGGTATTAGAGCGAGCCAATACCCTCACAAAGTGGTATCAGAGCAAGTCAATATCCTTACAAAGTGGTATCAGAGCCCAGACTCATTCATTCACGGAATCCACGTCTCGAGGAGGAGAGAGACATATGAAGAAGCTTCCTAGCGAGAAGAATCACATGGTTTAATGGAAGCTGGTGGTCACGTGGTTTTGCCCTAACAAAGCAAAACTCAGAGGATAGACCGAGATCATGATCAGGTGAAAGAGATTTTTGGTTTACAAGAGAAGTCGGAAAACTGTGCAAGTTCTTGGCTGCAGTTGCACAAGTTTACGGAGGAAGGATTCATGAGTCAGTTGAATCAGCTGAGATGATTTCGAGTTTATGAAATCAGGGTTTCTCAAGAGTTCTCCAAGGGTGCAAGAACGTGCTACTATGTGAGAAGGACTTCAGGTCACTCACAAGATAAGATGGTGGCAGGCTGCTAGCACAAGAAAGAGAGGTTTCAGAGCTGTCCTCGATCTGCAGTCACAAGGCGTGTGTGACTATAGGCATTGGAGTTTCGGTTTTCTTCATGGTCTGTAAGTTATTGGAGCTGAAAGCATAGTGGAGCACAAGGGATTTTTGCACTGGTTTGGTATGAGATTCTCTGAAGATTCAGTGAGGGATTTCACGGTGTTCTTGGGTTATCTCTACATGGTATATCAGTTGCAGATGGTGTTCTTATCTATGTGGGTATTTCAGCTTGGTTTCTCATTTATTCTTGGAACTAGGGGACGCCTTAGAACCTTGAATGATATGAGTGTTTCATGGTTGTTCGAGTATCAGGTGGTATTCTTTAGTCAGCATGGAGGGTGGTGCAGAGTGGATGAAGTAAATCGACTAATGCAGGGTTCGTCTAGATGTGTGATTATGGGAGTCTACACTTGGGTAGATGTTCAGAGAACAAGATACTACAAGGCTGCTATTTTCAGAGGGAATGCAGTGTGGTTTTCTAAGCAGATATGTGTTTGGCGTAACATATAGTTTTCTGTTGGGATGGATCTGCGAGAACGAGGAGTTACTTGTTCAAGGCGGAGTTCGGCTGAACAGGTGGCGGTGCAAATTGAGACTGATTCAGGATGGAAACATATATGTTTCGGGTTTTCTGCATGGGATTCAGTAGTAGTTTGTTTTGGCTTCTCAGGCATATGAGGGGAAACAAACGAGTCTACAAGGTATCACGGTTGCAGATGTAGTGATTCTTTTGAGCAGAGGTTGAGCAGAGATTCTTTGCGTCGAAAGTCTTCTTAGCTAGTTGAGCTAAGCGGCGGGTTCTGTTGGCAACAACAGCGGTTCAGAGTGATGTTCAAGATAAGGTGTTCATTCAGGTCATTACAAAGGAGATTCTCAGAAAGTTGGTACATGCGGTTGAGGTTGGTTAGGATGGAATCAAAGGGCTTCTGGTTTGAAGCAATGGTGATTCAGGATCAGCAGGAGCTTCAAGTTAGCATTGACATCAGCTGGAAATTCTGGAGAAGAAGAATCAGTAGATTTGTAGTCACTATCACATCAGGTGTGATGAACCAGAGATGGTGTTGAAAGTTAGGCAACATCAGAGAAAGAAGCAGATGATGTTTGTTTGTGGTAGACAAAGACGACATCAGAGACAGAGGAAGAAACATTCACAGGAGGATCTAAATGCACGTGATGGTTTCAGGTATGGGAAATCATGATGAGAGACTTGCAAGGGATGCAGCAGAGTTTGCAAGAAAGGGAAGACCCGCGTAAGGTGCAGCAAGAACAGCTGCACAGGTGGGTGCGTTCGTGATCAGTGTTGGAGATTGATTTGGGTCAGTTGGGATGGAGGATATCTCAAGGGAAGACAGACTCACATTAAGTCAAAGCTAGGCTTAAGGGGAAGGAATCAAAGGTCATCAATCTCACAGAGACTGAAGGGTTTTCAGAGATCACAAGGAATGCAGGTTATCTTTTCGAAAGATGACCAACGAATCTTGCAGCTGCACAGGTTGGTTGTCGGTGTGGCAACAAAGTGAAGAAACATGTGTGGTTATGTTTCGGGTTAACTCAAGTCAGTCTCATTGGGTGCATAAGAGGCAAGGTTTCTGGCAGGTTAAAAGAAAGCCAGAAGAGTCACCAAGTTTGTGTGGCTAATATAGGTTGTACCTCCACGAAGAAGAGACTAGAGCAAGGGAAAAGTGTGTAAAAGCCTACACAAGTATATGTTGGAGTAAATGGCTATTTGTGGTAACAACATGTAGCAGCTTTAGTGGGGTCGTGTGAGTGACAGGAGAAACCTAAGGGAAAAGGTGATTCAAGGTTAGACTTAGCTTGAAGATTCTTGTCAAAGGCAGAGGAAAATGCGCAGGCAGAATCGGGTTGAACAGGTTGTTACGGCTGATTGTAATCCTGAGAGTAAAGGGTATGAGACAACAGTTATCAACACTTGTTCAAGAAGCAGAGAGTCGCTACCACAGCTAGAAGATGCGTGTGTGAGTTATACCTTAGAGGAATCATCATGGAAGTCTGAGTCGGAAGTTCCATATGAATAGACTCAGAGGAGAAGTAAGGGACACCGGTCTGGTGTCACGACCATAAGTGTCAAGGTGGAGCTCTCAGAAAAAAATCAAAGCTCAGAAGCAAAAGGAGAAATTTGCAGACTTGACCAGGTCGGAACTTCATGCTTGAACAGGTCATGGTTCAAGTAAAGTTACAGCTGGAGAAGCTCGCCAAGAGCTCGAGTTTGACACAAGGAGAAGCTGTAAGAGATTATCTCAGGAGCATCACAGGCGTGGATGATGAGAGATATGGTTAAAGGCCGACAGGAACCACGAACAGTTGCAGAAACTTGGTTATTTCCAGAGACATGGTACTTCTAAAGGTTATTTGATTCAGGTGGAGCCACTGAGATTATATAAGGAATGATGCATCAGGGATATATATAATCTGATTCCAGGTGGAGTGAGTCACAGGTTTTCTGTTTTAGAAGATGTCTTGATGGATCAGCTGAAGGGTAAAAGTTTCGGTTAGCAACTTGTTCAGCTCAAGGGAGTAAGAGCTGAAAGGGAACTTGGTTCCATGATAAGAAGTTGTCATGGATATGTTCAGGGTGTCAAGGCCAGACGTGTCAAGTTCAGTTAACAAGTACAAGGCGCATCATAAGGAGTTTGTAAGAGGAGTCTTACAGAAGGTAACTTGTAGGCAAGACAAGTAAATCGGCATATGTATCATGAAGACACTGCAGTGAAGTTGATACTGAGGAGCCAAGTATGATGCAAAGGAAAACGTGGTGAAGTACTTAGTTAAACTGAAGGGAAGTAAGTATCAATAGATACTGAAATATTGAGCAGTGAAGATGAATGAGGGTGAGATGAAGCAAAGTAAGAAGCTGTTTGAAGACATTGCAGGAATTGCACTGTTGCAGGAATTGCACAGTTGCAGGAATTGCACAATTGCAGGGGTTGCAGGGAATTGTCTTACAGTTTGTCCATCTCAGGAAGGGTAAGACTTGTTCTCCACAAGCAAGCTCATCTCAAGCTCAAGTCATGGAACTGAAAGACGATTCATGAAGGCCTAAATGCAAGGAAAACCGATTTGCATTTAAAGAAATGAACATATGGATTTCTGGATATATGTTCGCATCACAAGGAATACTGAGGCAGTTTTTCTCAGGAAAGTCCATTAGGTAATGGCCAGGTACTCAATGATGGCCAGGTACTCATCAGGCTAATGGCGGGTTCAATGACTAACAGGCGTGTTCAAGTCGTTGATGGTGATGCACAGGTTTCGGTTTTGGAGACATCTCAGTACAAGAAGGGTATTGAGGGAATGGATTCACAGCTGAGTAAAGGCGGGATATCAAGGATTCTAGATAAGATATCACAGGCAGCTCGTGAGGGGAGTCAAGGCGTATCATGGACTATATGGTATGAGGCTCAGTTCATTCAACTAGCAGTGGGGTCTAAATCTGTTAGTGGAGGTTCTGTTGTTGCAGAACAGTTTGATCAGATGGTGGAGCAAAGATATTTGTGTCGATAGTCTTCCTAATCATGTGGTTTTAGGCGGCGTGTTCTGCTGGTTATGCAGCGGTACAAAATGATGCTCAAGTGCAGTCTGTTCAAGAACATCAAGGGTCTTATTAGAGCACGGTGGTTTGACCAGGGTTGTGTCGAAAGTCTGTCCAGCAGTAATGGTTGGATGGCGTGTCCTGTTTGGAGTAACAGCGGTACAAAAGGTGTTCAAGTCTCAGAGTGCTTGAACAAGTAGAGAATCAGAGGTTGTTTCAAGACTGAAGCATATATGGTTCGAAGGTTGTTGCACAGAAATTAAGGACTTTGATTCAAGGCTCAATGCGCATGAGTGGAATCAAAAGGCCGAGGAGGAAATCAAATTGCAGGAGGATGTTCAGGTTTTTCTGTTCAAGCACTTGAACAGGTTCGTGATTTTGACAGCAAGGTTGTGTTGTTGATAAGTTCACGAAGGGGAAACAAGATATGAAGAAACACAACGTCAGTGAGGAGTTGAGCTTGACACTTGGAGTGTAGCAGCTGGGTTTACAACTCAAGACAATAGGTGAAGGTGATGGAAATTCAGAATGGCAATGAGATTGTCACATACCCTTCATCAGGCGTGGTTGTCTATTTTCATTGATGGGGCTAAGTGGATTTAAGTGTTTAATCTACTTATGCAGTTGTGGTGTATAAGTGTAAGCTTATGCAGGTTTAAAGAAGATCAAGAAAGGACTTCAAGCTTGGCTCAAGATGGAGCTGAGAGAAGTGAGAAGAGATAAGAGATAAGAGATAAGAGAAGACAAGGAGATGCAGAAGATGAGCAGGCTTGCTCAAGCATCAGGAGGTGTCGGCACAAAGGAAGGGTTATGGACTTGGACCAAACAGGTGGAGTTTGTGAGATTTGGTCAAGCCCATCAGACGTGTTCAACTTGGGCCGGCTTGCACAAGTAACGCGCGGACAACTTATGGGCCTAATCGATGAAGCCCATTAGGTTAAGTGCTGACATAATAAAGAAGGAGAGATCACGACAGGGATCTCTAAGCCAAGCTTCTGGGAGGCTGAAGCCTCAAGCTTCCAGAGGAGTGCTTCCATGGCATCTCTTAGAGAGATAGAGTAAGCTAGAGATGATATGTTGTTCTAGGCTTAGCTCTTAGCCATGTACTATCTCTTGTATCTCTTATATACTCTCTAGGGTTTGTATACCCACGACAGAGAGAGTTATGATCTTGTAAACCACATCGGAGGTGTTTTCCGATACTTCATAGTGGATGTTGTGGATCTCTGAATCCACCCCAGAGGTAGCGGTGCGGCCGTGAACTGGGTGAACAATTCTTGAGTCATGAACAAGAATATGTGTGAATCATATGAGTAAGTCCAGGGGCAAAGCAAATTCCGTAGCAAAGGGTATTAGAGCTTGTTAGTTGATTGCTTGCTTGGTAACATACCCCTACACAGTGGTATTAGAGCGAGCCAATACCCTCACAAAGTGGTATCAGAGCAAGTCAATATCCTTACAGACCTAAAACTTTTTGATTTTCAAATCCTTCTGCTTTCACATGAATAGCTTTTTCGCCCCCTTTTGATTCAGAGGATCCTAGTTTTTTTAATTTTCCCTAACTCGCTACCTCACTCAGAGGGTTTGCTATCCGTTTTAATAGTTTTTTTTTAATCTCTTTTTACCAAAATATCAACAAAATACACCAACGGTCATAAACCATCACCCACAAAACCATTTTTTTTACATCCCAAAAAACTTACCAACAGACATAATGTAACAACCTTGGGCAGTCTCACATCATACATACACAGTTTGAATTGGTACACTACTTTCACTGGCCTCCTCCCTCAGAATTGACTATGTTTATGTACATGACCTTTAACAATTCGCCAACACCGTTATAATCTAACTCCTCACTAACTGTTTGAAATGGGGCAAAAACAAGGCCCCATATCTAAAGAGCCATCACAATATACAAGCCACTGAGTATTAACAAACAAAAAGCTTTCGTTTGATCTAAAAAAAAAAAAAAAACTTTTTAGAATACATCAGTTTTACAATCCTTGAGCTTTACTCCCTTCTTCACCCATCCTCTTCTTCACTGTGCTGCATTGAAATTCCCCATTGTTGGTTGGCCACACACAAAGCACTTCTTGTTCTTCGTGTGATGCTGCAATCATTACATCAAACCAAAACTATTTTATTTTCTACAAACCACGCACACAATAATCATATATCATAATTAGCACTTAAAAAAGTTCATCATCATATCTTTAAAGCACAATGCTCACAGAAGAAATGCTTGCATTTGGTGACAACTGGATCAACAAAAGCCTCTCTACATATAAAGCAAGCAAAGGGCAATGCATCTTCATCTTCCTCACTGTTGTTATTGTCAACATCATCATCATCTTCTTCAACTCCCATAGCTTTATTTCTCTTCCTAATTTTCTCTGCTTCTTCCCACTCTTTCTCTATCTGCCATCCCGGTTTGTAATTCCCACGGCCATGCAAGAACTTGCAAGAATCTCCATAACCACAGTAACCCGTTTCTTTGTAATCTTTGCAAATGTCAGGCTGGTAATCGAACCTAGCTGATACTCTGATATGAGCAGAAGCTCTTAATGGACCGTGTGAGCCTCCTGCTTTCTCGCTGGATATTGTTTGCTCTCTTCTAAACCCAGCTTTGTGGTCAGTATATCCATGGATTCCTGTATAAAGCTTCTCATTCGAAGCCTTGTTTTTATTCCCTTTCAATGCTTCGTCTGCTCGCTTAAGGACTCTCTCACGGATTGCTCGGTCGTCTTGATAGAAGTCGGTCTCGGTCTCAAGAGTTGCAGTGGCTCTACTGTCGTTTTGAACCTGGATCTCCTTGGATGAATCGTAGTGAAAGACAGGTCTCTCAGAAGCTTCCCTCGTTGCAGCAGAGGTCTTGGATGGTCCAGAGGAGAAAACAAGTTGCTATCAGGTTTAGCAACTTTCTTTAGGTTAGTCAATATAGAACTTCCGCTTTTTGAATCTCTATCTGCTTCTTCATCGGCGTGAGCCAGTCTTTTCCTTATGTTTTTAGCCTTTGATGGCTTCTTGACGAAACTGCAAACTGAAAACATAAGAATGATAAATAAAGAAAAATCCTTTTTAGCTATGACAAGAGGGAACTGGGAAGAAGAACAACCGTGAAGCAAGCTGAAAGGTATATAGAGAGAGCCTCTCAATATATGCTTAAGAAATAAATATGAAATAGCTTGTAACCAGGAAAAAAATAAGGAAGAGGAAGACTTAATAGAATAAAAAAAAGGAAATATTACTATAGAGCAAAACTAAAAAGAAGAGAAGAACAAAGAAAATTATCTAAAATATTTTGGAAAAAAAAGTTAATTTTGATGAGATTCTTTACTTTATATATGTACATACCTCCACAAAACTGGATTTCCCTTTTAGTTGAGATTCTAGACTTTCTATTAAGTTTAAAATTTTAGATTTTCATATGTTTAGTCAACAGCCAACAAGAATGTAACCTTAACATTACATAAGCACTCACTAACATCCCCTATATATTATTTGAGAATCATTTAAAAAGTTGTAACCTTAAGTTTGTAAGAATTAAAAATAACATCAATCCTATGTGGCATAGCTCTTTGGCTTCTATTTCAAATCCCAAGGATTCTAGAGCATGTGATATAATGTATAGTTTAAAAATTATATTCTCTAGCAATATAATATTTCGTAGGCTATAGTTGGTCGCATATATCAAATATTTATTGTTTCGCATGCTTTCCTTAAATAAAACCTACGGAATTACCTAATGTGATTAAAATATATATATGAAAATTAATGATTTTAAACAATAAAGATTTGATAACAATCTGTATACTTTTTTTTTCATTTTGTTTATTTCTTTATTATTAAAATAAATTACACAATTACATTAATCATATAATAAAAATCTAGATTTTTTTGTGTATGTTGTATTTCAAATTTTTCAAAATGAGAATAAATTACTAAAACTGTTAAAAGTCCCACATAAACTTTTAAGATCAAGGTTTTAATTTTTTTTTCTTTACTAAAATATAATGATTATAAGACCATATGAATAAATAATTTTAGTTTATATATATTCCATATCATTTTAATTATACTATACATCGTATGAAAATACATACTTATATTTTGATATTTACCTTGAACATATATTGAAAAGTTAATATTTTAATTTTGAAATATGTCATTGTTTTTTTAAAATGATTATAAATTATTGAAACTACTAAACATCTCACATTAAAAAAAAATCATTGGTGTAAAATTTTGTTACACAAATATGCAAATAATCATAAAATCATATGAGTAGAAAACTCATTTAATAAATATCCATATTAAAAGTGTGCTATATTACTATGTTTATATCATTTAAATTTAATTATATATCATATACAATATATAAGATTGATTAATTTGATTTATTTACTCTAATTGTGAATAAACAAGAGTAATAGTTAAATTTATATGCATACGCCAATTTATTACATAATAGTAACTGATTTCTTAGTTATTTAATATATATTTATTATTTTATTATTTATAATATGCTGAAAAATATAAAATACTTATTGTGCATAAAATGCAGATCTTAACCTAAGTATTTATCTCTTTAATTATTTTAAATCTTAAGTATTTTCTAAATTTCAGGTCAAAACAAACAAACGAAATGAGAATAAAATTCAAAATAAATATTTATATTGAGGAATAACCAAAATATAAAAAAAAAACATAGCAAGAGAAAAATGGAAGATAAATAGGATTGACACGTGAACGTAAATTAATTTTTAAATTATTAAATCATGATATTTTACTGAGTTAATTATTAATTTGTTAATTTTTGATTTTTAACCATAATTAATTTTTAAATTATTAAATCATGATATTTTACTGAGTTAATTATTAATTTGTTAATTTTTAATTTTTTTAATCATTATGGTTATGTTAAATCATGACCATAATTAATTTTAAATTGTTTATTTGTATTTGAAAAACTTAAAATATTATTTTTAAAAATAATTTAAAATTTACCATAATTTTTTTTATAAAATTATTTTAAAAAATAATAGTTAGCAAAAAATATAATTTTCTAATATTATTAGACAAATAATAAATTATATTAAATTAGTTTTGAAACTTTATATATTTTAAATGCAAATATTTTACCAATTGCTTCTTAAAAAACATTAGAGAACTTGCTAATACTCTACCAATCAAGCCCAGTGACACTCCATTTATTTTTCATCACTCGAACATTGAAAAGTGAAAAGATATATGAAATCCGATCCATTAAATTCTAAGATTTGATCTACATTTCTAATAAAACTGTTTCTGATATAGATAATTATATAAAAATTCCAAAATTCTAAAATTTCAAATACATACAAAAAAAATCATATATAAATTTTAAATTTGTCAATACTAAAATTTTATATTTTAATTACATATATTCACCCTGCGCAAGGCGCAGGTCTTATCCTAGTCAATATGTAATACCGAAACTGAAAAATAAAGAGCTCTTAAGAATTTCATATGTGGTGTGGGGTCTGTGGCCAATGCCTCTTTGCTAACACATAAGGTACGGCTCTGGGGTCTATGTAATGATCGTATACTAACTACGAACTCTGAATCATCCCTCAAAATTCTAGTCTCTCTTATTTACACACATCGAAACCTTTAACAGAAAATACTCTTTGCGAAAAAGAGACTTTGCTATTATCATGCAGGCCAAGTCAACACAGTACCTATCAGTCTAAAATCTCAAAGAGGCGACGTTTCTAGCACAAGTGAGAGAGAAGAAAGGATATATATATATATATATATATATATATATATATATATATATATATATATACCTATTAGAACAAAGAATATCAGAACTATAAGATGAGAACAAAAGCCTTAGCTCTCTGTATTATTCAGAAGGCGTTAAATAGCCAACAACAAAGTACGAGTGCTTCCTACATTCTCGGAAGACTTTAACAAACTTGAAACAAACTATTTCCTATTAAACTGCAACTAACTCCTACGTGAGTTGTGCTTATTTGATGACTAAGACTAAGTCTAACTAACAAATCCTTCCCTAAACTGATAGTAGTAAAACTATCAGTTTACTTTGGCATTTCCACAATGCCCATCATCTTCTTCAGCTTCTTGAATGTGTCTAGTTTCAGTGGTTTGGTCATGATGTCTGCTACTTGATCTTGTGTTCCACAGTGTATGAGCTTCACTTTGCCTTCCTTAGTTAACTCCCTCAAGTAGTGAAACCCTACCTCAATGTGTTTGCTACGTCCGTGATGCACTGGATTCTTGGATAACTGAATTGCTGAGTTGTTGTCACACTTGATTAGGATGCAATTTTCATCTTCTTCTCCAATCTCGCCAAGTACCCTGGTCAACCAAATTGCTTGTGTGGCACATGATACCGCAGCGATGTACTCTGCATCCGTCGTGGACAAGGCAACAATGGGCTGTTTCTTTGAACACCATGAAACGGCTCCTCCAGCTATCAAGAATACAAACCCAGATGTACTTTTCCGATCATCCAAGTCTCCTGCGTAATCATCATCTGTGTAGGCTTGGAGACCTCTGTTCCCTTCAAGCTGTTGGGAATATTAGCGGGATAACGTTTCTTGTAGCGGCTAAGTTGGAAATTGGACTGCTACTATAAAAGTTAGCCTCCGTATTTAGGAAAGAGATTTACTACTCAAGCTTTGTGTTTAGAGAGAGTTTTATAACTCTTTTAGAGAGAACTCTTTCTTAAAACTACTACTCTTTATTTATGATTGCTTTTGCTTGTTGTGGGATGATCTTACAAGTGAACCAAGCACTCCTATTTATACTACTTAGCTACATCTAGATCCTTCTCTTGAGCTTATCCACAAGTTCTTCTACACACTTCTTCTTCTTGGGCTTCTTGGGCTTTTTGGTTATGCTTTGAATCTTGGACAATTGGGAGAACCCAAACCAAACTTTATATTTCAACACACGCTTGTACATAATACCCAGTTCCACAGTATCCTTCACGTACCTTAACACTCTTTTGACGACTTGAAAATGTGCCTCAGTTGGAGCTTCCATGTAGCGGCTAGCAAGACCCACAACAAAGGATAGATCAGGTCGGGTGACCGTAAGATACATCAGGCTTCCTATCACTTGCTTGTACAGTGTAGCGTCTAGAGCTGCTCCACCTCCCTTCTTTGAAAGTTTCACGCCTGGAGCAATTGGAATACGTACTCCATTACTCGTCCCCATCTCAAACCTTTCAAGAACCTCTCTTGCAAACTTTCTTTGACATATATAAATACCTTCTGCTCTTTGTAGAACCTCTACTCCAAGGAAATATCTCATTTTTCCAAGGTCAGTCATGTCGAAGTTCTTCTTCATTGACTCCTTAAACTCAATCATCAAATTCTCAGAGTTTCCAGTAAAGATCAAATCATCTACATATAGACTTACAATGAGAATCTGACCTTGTTCCCCTGTTTTTACGAACAGAGTGTGTTCCATATCACACTTCTTGAATCCTTCCCTGATGAAATAACTCTCAATCTTAACTTGCTTCAGACCATAGAGCGCCTTCCTCAGCTTGTAAACCATCCCTTCGCTCCCTTCCTTTGTGAATCCTTGTGGTTGATCAACATAAACAGTTTCATGTAACTCACCGTGCAAAAATGCACTCTTCACGTCAAGCTGATAGATGGTCCAGTTCTTGTTTGCTGCAGTCGCAATGATCATTCGAACTGTGTCCCATCTTGCTACTGGTGCATACACTTCATTGTAGTCCACACCGAGTCTTTGTGCATATCCCTTGGCAACCAATTTCGATATTGATCGTCGCAAAAGAAGATTCTACTACCTTTACTGACTTTGAACTTGTCTATCTCTCCATCCTCGTTATATTTAGTCTTGAATACCCATTTAACTCCAATGGTTTTTGTGCCTTCGGGTAGTGCTGATAGTTCCCACGTTTAGTTTCTTTCAATGGAGTCAATTTCTGCTTTCATGGCTTCTCTCCATTCAGAGTATCCCACTGCCTCCTCGTAGTTGACTGGATCTCCAAGTGCAGTAGTGACTTGTAAGACCAGATCATCATCACAACAATCATCAATGAAGTACACAGCAGCCTCCTCTTCTAACTCATCTTCCAAGACAGTGTGATCGCATCTGTAGTCACGCAAGTATTCTGGAGCTTTGCGTTGTCGTACTGGTCTTTGAGATGATGTATCAACGGTTCCAGACCCAGACCCTTCTGTTTCAGCGTTACCCATTGTTGTTTCTTCAGGTTCGTTGTTTTCATCGTCACCATCTGCCTCTTCTTCTTGGAGATACTCTTCTTCACTAGATAAGATACCTTCATCATCCTCCCATGTTAGTACCTCGCTTGAGTTCTCTGCAATCTTCCTTCCCCAATCCCAGTTTTCTTCTTCTTCAAAGATCACATCCCTGCTTATTATGATCTTTTTGGAAATGGGATTGTACATTCGATAGGCTTTTGACTCTTCACTAACACCCAGGAAAATGCATTTGCAGCTCTTGTCATCGAGCTTGATACGTTTTGCATCTGGAATGTGAACATGACCGATGCACCCAAACACTTTGAAATGCTTCACGTCTGGTTTGATCCCATTCCAAGCTTCTTCTGGTGTTAGATCTTGTAGTGCATTTGTGGGACTACGGTTGAGAACATAGGTGATCCACTTGACTCCTTCGGCCCAGAATTCCCTTGGCATCTTCCGCTCAGACGGTGTGCTACGTACCAGGTTCATTATAGTCTGATTCCTCCTCTCAGCGACTCCATTTTGCTGAGGAGTGTATGCAGCAGTCAATTGCCTTTTTATCCCTTGAGTTTTACAGAACTCTTCAAACTCCTTTGAACAAAACTCTCCGCCTCTATCCATCCTCAGGCAACACACAGACAAGCCAGTCTCCTTTTCTACGCTTGCTTTGAAAATCTTAAAGCTTTGAAACGCTTCTGATTTTTCTTCAATCAAGTAGCTCCACATCTTCCTGCTGCAGTCATCTATGAAAGTGAGGAGATACTTCTTTTGGCCCATAGACATTGGAGTGACTGGACCACATATGTCTGCATGTATCAGCTGCAGATTTTTAGAAGCTCTCCAATTACTTTTCTTTGGGAATGATTCTCGTTTCTGCTTTCCAACCAAACAATTTTCGCAAACCTTCTTGTAGGAATCAATGTGAGGAAGTCCTTTAACTAGTCCCTTGGAGCTCAAGATCCTTAGACTTTTGTAGTTCAGGTGAGCAAACCTACAATGCCATAGATGTGTGTCGCTTGTGGTATTCATCTGGAGACAAGAGTCTTCGCCAATCGCTTGTGCTAGGATCACAAACATTCGATTTGCAGTCATTTGAGTTTCGATGATGAGTCCCCTTGATGAATGGAAGATCTTGCACACGCCATTTTGTATCAGTATTGCGAGATTTCTTTCTTGCAGCTGTCCTATGCTCAGCAGATTGTTGCTTAACTCAGGAACATAATATACGTCTTGGATCACTTGAGTTAAACCATTCACCTTGATTTTGATGTTTCCTTTTCCTTGTACCATCATTCTTGTGTTGTTCCCAAGTTTCACCGAATGTTGAAACTTTTCATCAATCTCCAGAAACCACTTCTTCATCCCAGTCATATGGTTGCTGCAACCACTGTCTAGAAACCATAGATCCTCTGTTTTTGATCCTTGTAACTCCACATGTGCCATCAGCAACAGTTCTTCCTCTTCATCAAGCTCCACATAGTTTGCTTGTCTCTCTACGCTAGGACATTCAAACTGGAAATGTCCTAGTTTGTGACACTTGTAGCACTCCACCAATTCCTTGTTGAATGATCCACTTCTCCCACGTCCTCTGAATGAGCTTCCTCTTCCTCTTCCTCTTCCTCTAGCCATGTTCAGATCGTTGAGATCAGACGTTACTTTAAGGACCTGCTCGTTTCTAGTGGATCCTTTCGAGTGTTTCATGATCTTCTGTTCATGGCACAAGAGTGAGCTTTGCAGAGCGTCAACTGACAAATCAACTATGTCTTTGGATTCTTCAATGGAACACACGATGTATGTGAACTTCTTCGAAAGTGTACGCAATATCTTCTCGACAATCTTGATATCTTGCATGTCCTCGCCTAGGTTTCTCATGTCAGTTGCAATGAGCAAAACTCTTGAGAAGTATTCAGTAATACTCTCTGCTTCCTTCATCTCTAGGATCTCAAAATCTCTTCTCAAGCATTGAAGTTGTGCTCGCTTCACACACTCATTTCCTTGGTATTTTGTCTTTAGAGAATCCCGGAGTTGTTTGGATGTATCCTTCTGAATTATGGTTTTCAGAATTGACTTGTCAATTGCTTGAAACAAGTAATTCTTCACCTTCAAATCGATGATCTTCTTGTCTGCTAGCTCATGTCTTTGTGTTCCATTGAGGACGTCTCCTCGGGCTGGCTCAACGTAGCCTTTCTCTATCAGATCCCACCATTCTTTAGATCTGAGAAGGTTCTCCATCAGCATGCTCCAATGCTCAAAGTCTCCATCGAACTTGGGAATTGTTAGCATGCCTTTTCCTTCTCTAGACATCTCTCACTCCTTTTCTTATTCTCTCTCTCGCTGAGTTCTCACCAAATAGATCAAGAGGCTCTGATACCAATATATTAGAAAAAAGAATATCAGAACTATAAGATGAGAACAAAAGCCTTGTTGGATAATTCCAATTAGCTTAAGGAGAAAGTTAACTTATTAAAGAGGAGTTTAGTAAGTTAAGGAATAAGGAAAACATATCGAGTTTAGGAATGTTTCCATATTATTATTAGGTTAAGATGTAGCTTCGCCTATATAAGGAGTTGCAGAGATGTTGCATCCCTTAAGAGAAACACATTGATTTAGTTTTGAGAGAGTTTCTAAATCTAATAAGAAGTGCTAGTTTTATATTCTTGTGTTTGTGCAACTTTAATTGGTATCAGAGCCAGGTTTCAAAATCGTATACAAGAGGAGTTGTAATTCGATCAAAACCATGGGAGACGATGTCGCTTCTCAAGTACGAGATAAAGGTCTTGAGATGAAGAAGGACATACGATGTCCGATGCTAACATCGACCAACTACACCGTTTGGTCGATAAGGATGAAGGTGTTGCTTCGTTTATATGAAGTTTGGGATACTATCGAACCAGGGAACATCGATTTGAAGAAGAACAATGCTGCGATTGCTCTAATCTTTCAGTCGATTCCAGAAGCGTTGATTCTTCAAATTGGAGAACAGGATACATCAAAGACGATTTGGGATGCTATCAAATCACGTAACCTAGGTGCTGATCGCGTGAGAGAAGCAAGGTTACAGACCTTGATGTCTGAGTTCGATAAACTGAACATGACAGATGCAGACACGGTGGATGATTATGCAGGAAAACTATCGGGTGTAGCATCAGAGTCAGCCGCGTTGGGTAAAATCATGGATGTACCAAGGCTGGTAAAGAAGTTTTTAGATGGACTTCCTACAAACAAGTTCATACACATCGTAGCTTCTCTAGAACAACTACTTGATCTAAATTCAGCAAGCTTTGAAGATGTTGTTGGGAGAATAAAGACTTTCGAAGAGCGCATCAAACAAGAAACCCAAGGTGAAAATCAAACGAAGCTAATGTTTGTGAAGAATAATACACAAGGACGTGGAAGGTCTAATGGTTCTGATGGTCATAACAAAGGAGGAGAAGCTTCGAACAAGACCAAGAAGGACTACTCTAAGGTTAAATGCTGGCAATGCGACAAGCTGGGACACTTCGTATCACAGTGTCCTACACGACCAAGAGAAGAAACAAACCTAATGGAAACACAAGAAGCAGATGCATTATATATGCATGAAGTAGTATTCCTCAATGAAGATAGAGTGTTTCCTAAAAGGTTTGA
Source organism: Moricandia arvensis (assembly GCA_905132765.1). Classification (NCBI taxonomy): domain Eukaryota; kingdom Viridiplantae; phylum Streptophyta; class Magnoliopsida; order Brassicales; family Brassicaceae; genus Moricandia; species Moricandia arvensis. The sequence continues at coordinate 4,552 of CAJHQP010004931.1, read as the reverse complement.
CGAATGTGATGGAAACACGAGTATATGGTATCTTGACAATGGTGCAAGTAACCATATGACAGGCAAGAGAGAGTTCTTCTCAAACCTAGATGAGAGCATCAAAGGAAAAGTCAGATTTGGTGATGGATCAAACGTCGAGATTGTTGGGAAAGGTTCAATCACGTTCATCGGAAAAACAGGGGAGAGAAGAGTACTCAAAGATATCTACTACATTCCTAGTCTTAAACACAACATCATAAGTCTTGGACAAGCAACCGAGAAGGGTTGTGAAGTTAACATGAAAGGAGATTTGCTAATGCTAAGTGATCCCCGTGGAACGCTATTAGTACAAGTCTCGAGATCATCAAACCGATTATACAAGACACCAATGTAGATTGAATATTCGAAGTGTCTTCAAATACAAGAAAACGATGATACATGGACGTGGCATGCGCGGCTCGGACATGTGAACTTTGGAGTCATGAAGAATATGGTAGACAAGGAGATGGTAGTAGGGATGCCTCAAGTGATACACGAGAGAGATGTGTGCAGCGCCTGCTTAGTTGGGAAGCAAACTCGTAAGTCTTTCCCACCTAAAGCAAAGTATCGAGCATCACACGCATTGGAGTTGGTACATGGTGACTTGTGCGGTCCGATATCACCACCAACACCAGCAAACAATAGATATATATTTGTCTTAATTGATGATTACTCAAGATATATGTGGACGATGCTGCTAAGAGAGAAGAGTGAAGCGTTTGATCGGTTCAAAAAGTTCAAGGAGTACGCGGAGAATCAAACGAAGCTAAAACTCAAGACTTTTCGCACCGATAGAGGAGGAGAGTTCACATCTTCTGAGTTCATTCGTTTTTGTGAAGAAAACGGTGTAACAAGACATCTCACCGCACCGTATACGCCGCAACAAAACGGTGTGGTCGAGAGAAGAAACATAACACTAATGGAGATGACAAGGAGCTTGATGAAAGCAATGAAGCTTCCTAATCAGCTATGGGGTGAAGCAGTGCGACATTCGACGTATCTTATCAACCGCATTGCTACAAAGGCTTTAGAAAACAAAACTCCATACGAAGGCTTATATTTTAGGAAGCCGAACATTGAGCATCTAAGAGTCTTTGGATGTGTAGCATTCGCAAAAATCAATGCTCCACATCTTAGAAAGCTCGATGATCGATCAAGGATGGTGATCAATCTCGGGACAGAGCCTGGTTCAAAAGCTTATAGGCTCTATGATCCTGTCACGAAGAAGATTATTGTTAGTAGAGATGTAATCTTTGATGAGAATAAGAGTTGGGATTGGTCTACAACAACAATGACTACAAACGATGAAGCAGGAACTTTCAGCCTTCCTGATATCGATGCTACAGAAGAAGGAGATGGTGATGAGCATCAAGATCACCAACACCACGAAAAGCAAAACACTAATGAAGAAGAAGAAGCTGTAGACGCAGGTGAACAAGAGCAAGTAGCAGAGAACAACGATGCAAACCAAGACCAGAATGTTACATCAAGATATGGTCGTAACATCAGAAAACCAAAGCGGTTCGATGATTACATCTTACTCTGTGAAGTCGAAGGTGGTAGACTCCTTCTCACCATCGATGGTGAACCAGAAAGTTACATCGAAGCTGCATCGCTACAAGCCTGGATCGATGCGATGATGGCAGAGATCGAATCTATCATCAAAAACAAGACCTGGAAGCTCGTCAAGAAGCCGACAGGTGTGAACCCAATTGGTTTGAAGTGGGTCTACAAGATCAAGAGGAATGCAGATGGAACGGTGATTAAATACAAAGCAAGGCTAGTCGCAAAAGGTTATGTGCAACAACAAGGCGTAGACTTCGAAGAAGTATTTGCACCAGTGGCCCGAATAGAAACCATACGTCTACTTCTGGCTTTGGCAGCAAGTAATGGATGGGAGATCCATCACTTAGATGTGAAAACTGCGTTGCTGAATGGAGATTTAAAAGAGGATGTATACGTGACTCAACCAGAAGGCTTTGTGGAGAAAGGGAAGGAGCATCACGTGTACAAACTCAACAAAGCATTATACGATTTACGACAAGATCCGAGAGCTTGGAACATCAAACTTGATCGTGTTCTCAAGGAGATGGGGTTCACGAAGTGCACCAAGGAACCTGCAGTATATCAAAAGAGAGAGAAGGGGGAGCTTCTCATCATAGCTATCTACGTCGATGATTTGTTTGTAACGGGGACTTCGCTCAAAGTTATCAAACAATTCAAGGACGATATGTCAAGAAGATTTGAGATGTCAGACCTCGGGAAGCTTACATACTATCTTGGTATAGAAGTAACGCAAGGAGCTGATGGCATTCGAATCAAGCAAGGAGGATACGCGCAAGGTATACTTGTCAAAACGAAGATGGAGTCATGTAACTATACTCATGTTCCGATGCATACAAGTTTGAAAATCTCGAAGGCAGAGGAGGAGCCTGAGATTGATGAAACATCGTATCGAAGCATCATAGGGTGCTTAAGGTATCTTCTTCATACTCGACCAGACTTGGCATTTTCGGTTGGTGTGTTAAGCAGATATATGCAGAGTCCTAGAGAGAGTCATGGAGAAGCGATGAAGCATCTGTTGCGATATATAAAGGGCACCACTGAGTATGGTCTCTTCTTCAAACGCGATGGAACAACGGAGATTACAGGTTACAGTGACAGCAGTCATAACGCAGACGTTGATGATGGAAGAAGCACGACAGGGTTTATGTTCTACCTTGGAACATCGCCGATCACATGGATATCGTGTAAGCAACCCACTATAGCACTTTCTTCATGTGAAGCGGAGTTCATGGCCACTACCGAAGCTGCAAAACAAGCAATATGGTTAAAGGAGTTAATGGCCGAGATCATGAATAAAGAAGACAAGAAGATCGTTCTGAAGATTGACAACAAGTCAGCTATTTCTCTCACCAAGAATCCGGTGTTTCATGGGAGAAGCAAACACATACTCTCGAAGTACCATTTCATTCGAGAATGTGTGGAGTTCAACTTGATCGAAGTAACACATGTACCTGGAGTGGAGCAGAAGGCAGACATACTCACAAAACCATTGGCAAGAATCAAGTTCAACGAAATGCGAAGGTACATCGGAGTTCAAGAGATCAACAAGCCCAAGATTCAAGTTGGAATTAAGGGGGAGAATGTTGGATAATTCCAATTAGCTTAAGGAGAAAGTTAACTTATTAAAGAGGAGTTTAGTAAGTTAAGGAAAAAGGAAAACATATCGAGTTTAGGAATGTTTCCATATTATTATTAGGTTAAGATGTAGCTTCGCCTATATAAGGAGTTGCAGAGATGTTGCATCCCTTAAGAGAAACACTTTGATTTAGTTTTGAGAGAGTTTCTAAATCTAATAAGAAGTGCTAGTTCTTATATTCTTGTGTTTGTGCAACTTTAAGCCTTAGCTCTCTGTATTATTCAGAAGGCGTTAAATAGCCAACAACAAAGTACGAGTGCTTCCTACATTCTCGGAAGACTTTAACAAACTTGAAACAAACTATTTCCTATTAAACTGCAACTAACTCCTACGTGAGTTGTGCTTATTTGATGACTAAGACTAAATCTAACTAACAATACCTTGCTGAGACTGAGATTCATCTTTCGCAGCAGCAGGTTGAGAATCTTCTTGCTGAGATGTTTTGGGCTCTCCAGGATCCGACATTGTTAGATAAGATTATGTAAAGACACAATCATTACCCACTTGAGAGATTTGCCCCTTATTGTTTGCCTGCATAAGACGACCAGATTAGAGGTACTTGTTGTTACTGACCCCCCCCCCTCTTAAATGTATCGAATGTTAGTAAGCATTCATCAACCGATGCAGCGGATACGATCTAGAGATAAAAAAACAAGCATATACCACATAAACTTAAGGCTATGTCCCATCTTTTTTAAATCTGGTTCGACAGAAAGGTCTAGAAACGCCCTGCAAATAGAATAGTAGAAGCACAATTCCTTTAAGGCTTGTTAAAAACATTTTTTGGCAAAAAAAACTCGATATGCCCATTTTTAGTAGTTATATGGTCAGATAAATGTAAAAAGGTACCGAACACCTTTTTAGAATTAGCATTGGTTCAGCATTGACTTAGGCCAGCATATATGATTATCTCGACCAGAGACATAACTCATACAATAAGCATTCATCAACCGATGCAGCGGATTCGATCTAGAGATAAAAAAAACAAGCCAATACCACATAAACTTAAGGCTATGTCCCATCTTTTTAAATCTGGTTCGACAGAAAGGTCTATAAACGCCCTGCAAATGGAATAGTAGAAGCACAGTTCCTTTAAGGCTTGTTAAAAACATTTTTCGGCAAAAAAACTCGTTATGCCCATTTTTAGTAGTTATATGGTCAGATAAATGTAAAAAGGTACCGAACACCTTTTTAGAATTAGCATTGGTTCAGCATTGACTTAGGCCAGCATATATGATTATCTCGACCAGAGACATAACTCATACAATAAGCATTCATCAACCGATGCAGCGGATTCGATTTAGAGATAAAAAAAACAAGCCAATACCACAT
>CAJHQP010004930.1:0-50381 GCA_905132765.1 Moricandia arvensis | reverse complement strand
ATGGAAAAGTTGGAAAATCGGATGGCACATGAGAGTGAAACCCTTACGATATACTAATAATTTGGGGACAATATCACGTCAATGATGTGATTGATGATGATTTTGGGTAGAATTCAAGCAAGAGAAGCCACAAAAGGAAGGATTATGTATAGGATATCCGAGTTCGTTAGGCAGCCCACGCAAGCATCGATCGAGACAAGTTACTACGAATCGATCAATGGTCCCTGTTAACTCGATGGAATCGGGAATAGCTTCACGCATCGTTCGACACAGAGGCCACGCAATTGATCGATGGTTCCCATTGACAAAACCGAGTTGATCGACCAAAGATCACGAATACGATGACTCCAGAGCAGAAGAGGGATTCATTAGGACATATGATAGTCGATAAAGCTACCAATGATCATACTAGGAGAGAGCCTAGAATCATTCTAAAGAAGGAAAGTGATCCTGGGAAGTTTGTGGTGGCATGTCTGATCAAAAAGCATGAATTTCTCAATGGCTTATTGGACACCGGATTGTCAGTGAGCATCATGCCAAGAAGCCATAGCGGAGCAATTAAACCTCAGAGTAGAGACTTCCAGTGATTCTTTCGTCATTGTGGATTGTTCTAGAGTAGACTCAGGAGGTATATGCAGAGATGTCCCACTGAGAATTCAGGACGTCTTAGTCCTGATAGAATTCCATGTGATGGACATCCAGATCAATTGGAACTCTTCCTTGTTACATGGAAGAGCTTTCATGGCCACCGTAGGACCTATATGTGACATGAAGACAAACAGGTTGTGCCTTTCTTTGATTGATCAAAATATTTATTATGAAATATAACAGGATAAACCTTCCCTCACAAAATTGTGTAATGATACAGAGCTTGTGCCCACATAGTTCTGGGATTACGAGTTGAATGAGGAATCGGTAGATGGAGCATCGATCCACACCCAACCCATAGCATCTTTCGACATTCCTGCAAACCAACAATCGATCGACACACACCCCTTCAACATCGATCGACACCCATACCCCAGAACCGATCCACACCCACCATGCTGATTCCGATTACAACCCAGCCTACCTCGAATACGATGAAAACTACAGAGAAGAAGAGATGATCGAGTACCGAGGGCTTGCTATGGAAGAGGCTGGAGTTTTCATGTTTCCCATAAATCGGGGAAATCGACATCGATCGACGACAGCCATACGCCATCGATCGATACTGAGTGATGTAGACTTTATTATCCACTCTCAAATTAACCTTATAAGCTATATTTACTCTCTCAAATAAGAGGTTCAGTTGTAGTTCTTAGGGATCGAATCCACAAGGAGCGTGGGCACACAATACACTATAAATGTTTAGATTAAGCTAGGCAAAAAGTTTATTAAAGAAGTAATAATAAACAAGTAAGCAGGTGATTGGGTTCATAACAACAAGATGAAATAGGTAGGTCTAAGGATTTATCAATCAATAGATTCAAAACACAAATCAAGGTTGCTAAGGGTTTTATATATCAAATTCTAGAACTTGGATTCAATAAGCAAATAATCCAGCTCTCGAATGCAATTACTAAGCAGATGCCTAAGTTCTATGTTCCAGCTCTCGCATGCAAACAAGGATCAAGCGTCGATCGATATCAATGCTTTGGTATCGATCAATGCTACCTCAGACAAGCATTAACACAGATATCGATAATGTTAAACTTGATCCTAAACCAACTCTCGTATGCGCCTAGATATCAAATCCACATAGGGCTCGGGTTCTGTTAATTAATTGCACTCTCGTGCCTCTCAATTTTCCAATGATTCTAGGTTCAAGCAATCAGTCACACTCTCGTCGTATTCCACAACTCTAGATACTGGTATTACAAGCCACCCTGGTGTAGAGATCTACAGAAAACCTAGTAATCCTATGACTATCAGTTTGATATTAAGAACATGAAATCCCTAAACCTAACAAGATGATTACTAAGACATGGAAGCAATAACACAAATCATAGTCTGAATAAATAATAGATATTGAAATGAATATAAAACATAAGGAGTTCCAATAAATCTTGGAAGGAGAGTTGATCTTCTCTCCAAAATTTATGACAGAGAATAATATCAAGCTTAGCCCATCAACAATGTCTTAAAAAATTATATAAATTAGGTCTAAACTCGTGTAAAGGTATTCTGGTAACTTGCCATGACATCTGGGATTTAGTCGTCCATAAAACAAATCGGGTCTGTCTTCTGGGATCACCGTTGATCGACACCAAGGCTGTGCCATCGATCGACATTAATTCATCTTCTCGACAGCTTCCTCTCGCGAGGCAGACAGACTACTCTTCAGTATATCGTGCATAACTTTAGATCTAACCATCCGATGGACCTCAAACCCGTGGCATTGGAAAGCTAACTCAGCCCCATCGCACCGTGGGAAGGTCTCCCTTCCATACCTAAACATCTGACATATCTGCGGTAGTTCTGCATCTCTAAAGCTCTAGAATCACCAAAGTTCACCAAATTCTGTGGCAAGTACCTAAACATGAAAATACTCTAAAACATACGTTCAAACACATATAAAGACTAAAAATAGGGCTGATATCATGCAGAATAGTGATTACGTTTATTGCAAACAACATCCTATCAAGTCAATCACTGAAAAACTTTATATACCTTAACCTAGTATAACAACCAATTTCATTATAGCAACAACTTAGCGAATACTAGTCTGACTCTCCCCTCTGCTGATTTCATTTCTTTGAATAAAAATAAAAGTGCAGGCTTTACCTTGGAGTACTGATCAAAGGATTTATGGACTCATACCCCTGCAAGTATCGGAACACACATGTAGTCTTCCTCTGATTCCTTTCCTCTCGCTCTTCTCACTTCTTCTCAATCAATGCCTCCCCTTGTTTTGAGGGTATCATTTTATTTTATTTTAATTGACTGAGATATTTATATAGGCTTCCATGAAACAAGCCCTAATGGTTTTTACCACCAGATAGTGTTCACTTCTTTTGACCTTTATCTCCTTCTTGGATCATATTATCAAGCTTTAATGGTTGTAGCCACCAAATCTTGTTCGAATCCTTTTTTTAATCTGAAGGGGAGAGAGAGGGGAATCAGAAGCACATAGACTTTTACCTTCCAGACTTGTAGAAGGATCTTATCCAATGTATAACAAATCCCAAAGCAAGCAAATAATGTCAGGATTACTGTTGGAAATCAGCTTTCGTTCCTTTAAACATTCTAAACAAGTGTGATATAGTGGCAGAATGTTCCACTTTGTATCTCTAGTAATGCTTCCAAAACTAACTTCTACGAATGGTGCTAAAGTGTGGTTAGTCAATAATAAATCTTGATCATAGTCTCCTTCTTGACTCAATAAAACTTATTCAAAAACATATATATAATAAAACTCAAAAACAAATCAATAGCATTAGCGAACCTCCCAGACTTAAATTACACTTTCCCCAGTGTAATCTGTCCCGGATTGGTTAGGTAAACTTAAATCATAAGTAAATAGCTTAAATATAAAACTCGATACCTCTCTCTATAAGAGGGTGGCGATCGATGGTAGGGATTTGTGGTAGATCGATGGTTGCGATTCAACGTCGGCCGATGGAGCCTCTATGTTGTCGATCGATGGTGGACTGAAATAGTTGTAAAAATAAAATTAGACTCGAAATAAATAGTAGTATAAGTAAAACCTAAATAAAACTTACTAAATAGAATATTCTCGACGTTTGGTTATGGTCTTAAGCTCCACATTTTGGAATTCAAGTTCAGTCCGTATGAGAAGGAGAATTTTCTCCAGAACAAGTCTCAGTGTCCCTCTTCCTCATTTTGTTGATGCTCTTAATAAAAAACACTTGCAGAAGCTTCCCCTTTGTCTTTCATCTCTGGATCACATAGTACCATGACCTTGGTAAAAGGTTGCATACTTCCTTTGCAGCACATTCTATACTCAAGACTTCCCTCATAACATCGTGAAGGAACTGGTGACAAGAAATTTGTATCAACCTTCTTTTTCTTTTCTTCTTTCTGGCCCTTCCCCCAGGCTTAGGCTTTTCTATCACAGGTTGGTCTAATATCTGGAAAGTGTCGATCAACGCTATTAGGCGAGTGTCGATCGATGGTGATGCTGGTTCTGTGGTTTCGCGGTTTGAATCATATGCAGGTGCTGGATCTTCTGATAGCTCTATCCATGAAATAAACCCTGCCCTTTTGGGTCATCCCCACAGGATTGTAGAAGACGTTTCATCAACATTAGTAAGGCACATCTTATTCTTCTTGAGATCACAAATGCCCCTACTGTAGCCATAAAGGCTCTTCCAAGATAAGAGAAGATTCGCGACCTGATTTGCTTCCCAAAACATGAAAGTCCACAGGAACAGTGCATTCACCTATCTATACTTTAACATTCTTGATCTTGCCTGCTGCGTTTACGTTGGAGTTGTCTGCGGAGGTGAAGGTATCTTGAGAAGGTTCCACCTTTAATCCTGACAGTTCAGTAGTGTCCTTGGCCATGATGCTGACTGCAGATCCAGTATCACAGAGGGAGTATGGGAAATTGGTGTCATGTATACAGCAGGGAGTCAAAACTTCCCAGGATCCTGTTCCTTCTTCAGAGTCTTCTTGGATTTACGGCTGACCATATTAAACAGCAACTCAATTTCCTTACCTATGTCCTTGCTCTCTCTGAAGAAATTACCAAGTCTGAACTGGTGATATGCATCCTAAAAAGACATATCCTTAGTGACCCTCTTCACTCTCTTTTGAAATCCATCAAGTTCAGCCTTGTTAGCTTCTCTCCTGAGGTATTTGGGAACATAGGGTTCTCTAGATCTCCGCTCTGTTCTTTGGACTTCTTTCTTTCGCTGCCTGGTTGTCCATGGCAGATTCATGTTTGTTCAGCTGGTGTCGATCGATATATGGTGTGTACCGTCGATCGATTCTGTCAATCAAACAGGTTTCAGCTGGAATCAATTGCCCTTGTTCTAGTGCATCGACATCCTGCTGATTGGTGGTCACTGTTGGCCTTTCTGGTGAGTGTTGTGCATTATGGCTTGACATGGGCGTGTGTCGATTGATTGTCGTCTGCTGTCGTTGGTGGTTTGTCACCCGTTGATGTCGATCGATGTTGTCCTGTTAATGTTGATCGACGGAGGTCTGTTTTAACACCGTACGGGTTGAGAGGAAGCGGGTGTCGTGTGGTGAAGTCTGAGTGGCTCTGAATCTTCACCTTTCCTACGTACTCTTGTATTGGTGTCGCTTGATGCTCATCTAATGGTGTCGATCGACACCAGTGCGAGCTGACAAAGGTCATAGAGCTTTCGACTAGAAAAGCACCTTCTTCCAGCTTCTCATGTTCGATTACTTACCCAAAGTCATTATCTAAGATGACAACAACCAGATGTCTCTTGCTCTCCTCAGCCTTCTCTTTAACTAGATCTTCTAGCCTCTTCACAGCTTTTGTTGTCTGAGAATTATGGGTGTATAGCATCCTGACATGGGTGTTCATGGCTTCTAATTTTCCATTCAGCTCTTTGTGGATAGAATCCGACCTCAGATTTAAGTATGCACTCATCTTTTGCTGAATTTCTATGGCTCGTTCCATCATAGATTCCATCCTCTGATATGGTCCTGAAAACATATTTAATTTATATGATTCTCGTCCTCTTCTGCACCTTGTTCCACCAACGAGACTTCATGTACAAAATAAGTTTTGTTCTCGACCTCAATGATGTTGCCATTATTCGTAACACCTTATTGCATTCTGTGAGTATCCATATTCCTAATATTGTTGCTAGACACAAAGTTCTGAATAAGTCTCTTAGCTTTCTCTGGAGTCCTAGTCCCAAAGTTCCCTTCGCTTTCATGATCCAACATTATATGATACTGCGCATCAATACCTTTGGAGAAGAATCCCAGCAGTTGAATCTCCGTGAAACCATGATATGGACAATCTTTTTGGTACCCCCTAAATCTGTCCCAAGAGCTTCTAAACCCATGAGTTGGTCCTGAGAAAATGTTAAAATCTTACCCCTTAGTTCTTCAGTCTTTGCATCATCAAAAAACTAGTCAAAACGCAGTCTTGACATCGTCCCAGGTAGTGAGAGATCTTGGTGGTAGAAGTTTCAGCCAAAAAAGTTCATTCCCAGAGAGATAATACTTGAATAACTTGCATAAAAGATAGTCTTTAGTTTCTTCATGCTCCAGGATGCTAGAAACAAAATCCTCTAGTGTTTCAATGTGGTCCATGGGATCTTCATGGGGAAGGCCATGAAAGGGGTGCTCCCTCACATGAGTAAAGTATGAAGGTCTTATCTGGCCGTTAACCCCCTGGATTTCTGAGGTTAAATCGCAGACCTGTTAATATAGAATCGAGTAGGCCTGATCAACTCTGCTATCGATCGATGCTCAGGGATTACAGCCCCCTGTGCATCTAATTCCTGACCTTCTGCATTACACAGATAACCCTCAGGGTCATGCAGGTCTCCATTCCCATCCCTAGTCAGAATATGTGCCGCAACCATCTCTACTAGCCGGTTAGTGTCGATCGATGGTAGAGTAGAAATGTCGATCGATGTTCGTCCAAGAGTGGTGCCGATCGAAGTCGAAGTGTTGTTGTCGATCGATGCTAGCGTTTCTCTCCCTGCGGATGGTGCGTTGAATAGCTGCGGGGTCTAAGAAAAGTAAGTCTTTTTCCTTGATTCTCCTAGTAGTGCTCTGCATGTACCTGAAAGACAAGGAAAAATTTTATGTAAGTAACTGAAACAGAAAATAAAAACATAGACTAAGCCTATTAATCAAGTCTAATGGTGATTCTAGCTCCCCGGCAACAACACCAAATTTGATGTAGCTTATATTAATCACTCTCAAATTAACCCTATAAGCTACTTTTTAGTCTCTCAATTAAGAGGTTCAGTTGTAGTACTTAGGGATCAAATCCACAGGGACGTGGGGACACAGTAGACTATAGATGTTTAGATTAAGCTAGGCAAACAATTTATTAAAGAAGTAATAGTAGACAAGTAAGCAGGTGATTGGTTTGATAACAATAAGATGAAATAGCTAGGTCTAAGGATTTATCAATCAATAGATTCAAAGCACAAATCAAGGATGCTACGGGTTTTATAGATCAAATTCTAGAACTCTAATTCGATAAGTAAGTAATCCTGCTCTCGCATGCAATTACTAATCAGATGCCTAAGTTCTATGTTCCAGCTCTCGCATGCAAACAAGGATCGAGCGTCAATCGATACCAGTGATTGGGTATCGATCGATACTACCTCTGACAACCATTAACACACATATCGATAATGTTCAACTTGATCCTAGACCAACTCTCGTATGCCCCGAGATATCTAATCCATACATGGCACGTGTTCCGTTAATTAATTACACTCTCGTCCCGCTCAATTTTCCTATGATTTCTAGGTTCAAGCAATCAGTCACACTCTCGTGCTATTCCACTACTCTTGATCCTAGTCTTACAAGGCAACCTGGTGTATATATCTATAGATTAACCTAGAAATCCTATGACTATCAGTTTGACATTAAGAAGATGGAATCCCTAAACCTAACAAGATGATTACTCAGACATGGAAGCAATAACACAAATAATGAATAAATAATAGATATATAAATCAATATAAAACCAAAGGAGTTCCAATCAATCTCTGAAGGAGAATGGATCTTCTCTTCAAAACTTAAAACAATGAATAATATAAAGCTTAGTCGTAAACAATGGCTTAAAAAACTATATAAATTAGGTCTAAACTCGTACATGGGTATTCTGGTAACTTGCCATGACATCTGGGCTTTAGTCGGCCATAAAACAAGCCGGGCCTGTATTCTGGGAACACCGTCGATTGACACCAAGGCTGTGCCATTGATCGACACTCATTCATCTTCTCGACAGCTTCCTCTCAAGAGGCAGACATACCACTCTTCAGTATATCGGGCATAACGTTAGACTAACCATCCAATGGAAATCAAACCGGTGGAATGGAAAGCTAACTCAAATCTCTATATCTGTCAAAATATCAGCTCCATCGCACAGAGGGAAGGTCTCCATCCATAGCTAAACATCTCACAAATCTGCGCAGTCCTGCATCTCTAAAAGCCCCAGAATCACCAAAGTTCTCCAGAATGTACCTTAGCCTGAAAATACTCTAAAACATACTTCAAACACATATGATAGACTCAAAATAGGGCTGATATAATGGCATAATAGTGATAAATATCAGGCCCTATCACTGAGCACGAAGCAGAAACGAGCGTGATTCAGCAGAAGAACGCGACAGAGAAGCTGGTTATCTACAACCATATGAGTTCAGTATTATGAGAGATCCAGACGGTCACGCAAGAGCTAGGATGGCAGAATTCTGCACGTCACGAAGGAGGATGTAGCAGATATACTTGCAATGGCAAATGGAGCTGGAAACCTTTTTGGGCACCGGTATGATTATCGAGCCAGCGATCGATACTAACCATAGACCATCTATCGATACCAATTAGGCATCACCAAAGTTCACAAAAATCTGTGCAGTACCTAAACATGAAAATACTCTAAAACATACTTCAAACACATATAATAGACTAAAAGTAGGGCTGATATCATGGCAGAATAGTGATTACGTTATTGCAACCACATCCTATCAAGTCAATCACAGAGAAACTTTATAACCTTAACCTATTATCGCAACCAATTCCATTCTACCAACAACTTAGCGAATACTAGTCTGACTCTCCCCTCTGCTGATTTCATTTCTTTGAATAAAATAAAAGTGCATGCTTCACCTTGGGAGTACCGATCAAAGGATATATGGACTCATACCCATGTAAGTATCGGAACACACAAGTAGTCTTCTCTGATTCCTTTCCTCTCGCTCTTCTCACTTTTTCTCAATCAATGCCTCCCTTGTTTTGAGGGTATCATTTTATTTTTTTAATTCACTGAGATATTTATATATGCTTCCATGAAACAAGCCCTAATGGTTTTTGCCACCAGATATTGCTCACTTCTTTTGACCTTTATCTCCTTCTTGGATCATATGAATCAATCATTAATGGTTGTAGCCACCAACTCCTGTTCGAATCCTTTTTTAATCTGCAGGGGAGAGAGAGGGGAATCAAAAGCACATAGATTTTTACCTTCCAGACTTGTAGAAGGAATCTTATCCAATGTATACCAAACCCAAAGCAAGCAAATAATGTCAGGATCACTGTTGGAAATCAGCTTCCGTTCCCTTAAACATTCTAAGAAAGTGTGATATAGTGGCAGAATGTTCCATTTTGGTATCTCTAGTAATCCCTCCAAACAACCTTCTAAGAATGATGCTAAAGTCTGGTTAATCAATAAAAAATCTTGATCATAGTCTCCTTCTTGACTCAGTAATACTTTTTGAAAAACTTATATATATAAATAAAACTCAAAAACAAATAAATAGCGTTAGCGAACCTCCCCAGACTTAAATTACACTTTCCCCAGTGTATTATGTCCGTATTGGTTAGGAAAACTTAAATCATAAGTAGATAGCTTAAATATAAAACTCGATACCTCTCTCTATAAGAGGGTGTCGATCGATGGTAGGGATTTGTGGTCGATCGATGGTGGCGATTCAACGTCGGCCGATGGAGCCTCTATGGTGTCGATCGATGGTGGACTGAAATAGTCTGTAAAAATAAAATAAGACTCGAAATAAATAGTAGTATAAGCAAAACCTAAATAAAACTTACTAAATAGTGGGTTGTCTCCCACTGAGCGCTTGGATATAGTCTTAAGCTCGATGTTTTGGAATTCAAATTCAGTACGTATGAGAAGGAGAATTTTCTCCAGAACAGCTCTCAGTGTCCCTCTTCCTCATTTTGTTGATGATGTTAATAAAAGCTCTTGCAGAAGCTTCCCCTTTGTCTTTCATCTCTGGATCAAATAGTACCATGACCTTGGTAAGAGGTTGCATACTTCCTTGCAGCACATTCTATACTGAAGACTTCCCTCATAACATCGCGAAGGAACCGGTGACAAGAAATTTGTATCTACCTTCTTTTTCTTTTTCTTATTTCTGGCCCTTCCCCCAGACTTAGGCTTTTCAATCACAGGTTGGTCTGAATTCTGGAGAGTGTCAATCAACGCTATTAGGCGAGTGTCGATCGACGGTGATGCTGGTTCTGTGGTTTCGCGGTTTGAATCAGATGCAGGGGCTGGATCTTCTGATAGCTCTATCCATGAAATAAACCCTGCACTTTTGGTCATCCCCACAGGATTGTAGAAGACGTTTTCATCAACATTAGTAAGGCACATCTTATTCTTCTTGAGATCACAAATGCCCCTACTGTAGCCATAAAGGATCTTCCAAAGATAAGTGAAGATTCCGCGACCTGATTTTGCTTCCCAAAACATGAAAGTCCACAGGAACAGTGCATTCACCTATCTATACTTTAACATTCTTGATCATGCCTGCTGCGTTTACCTTGGAGTTGTCTGCGAAGGTGAAGATATCTCGAGAAGGTTCCACCTTTAATCCTAACAGTTCGGCAGTGTCCATGGCCATGATGCTGACTGCAGATCCCAATATCACAAAGGGAGTATGGGAAATTGGTGTCATGTATACAGCAGGGAGTCATAAACTTCCCAGGATCTTGTTCCTTCTTCAGGGTCTTCTTGGATTTACGGCTGACCATATTAAATAGCAACTCAATGTCCTTACCCATGTCCTTGCTCTCTCTGAAGAAATTACCAAGTCTGAACTGGTGATATTCATCCAAAAAAGACATATCCTTAGGGACCCTATTAACTCTCTTTTGAAATCCATCAAGTTCAGCCTTGTTAGCTTCTCTCCTGAGGTATTTGGGAACATAGGGTTCTATAGATCTCGCTCTGTTCTTTGGACTTCTTTTTTTCGCTGCCTGCTTGTCCATGGCAGATTCATGTTTGTCCAGCTGGTGTCGATCGATATATGGTGTGTACCGTCGATAGATGCTGTCAATGAAAGAGGTTTCAGCTAGAATCAATTGCCCTTGTTCTGGTGCATCGACATCCTGCTGATTGGTGGTCCCTGTTGGCCTTTCTGGTGAGCGGTGTGCATTATGGCTTGACATGGGCGTGGGTCGATTGATGCTCGTCTGCTGTCGTCGGTGGTTTGTCACCTGTTTATGTCGATCAATGTTGTCCTGTTGATGTTGATCGACAGAGTCCATTTTAACACTGTACGGGTTGAGAGGAAGCGGGTGTCGTGTGGCGAAGTCTGAGTGGCTCTGAATCTTCACCTTTCCTACGTACTTTTGTATTGGTGTCGATTGATGCTCATCTAATGGTGTCGATCGACACCAGTGCGAGCTGCCAAAGGTCATAGAGCTTTCGACTAGAAAGCACCTTATTCCAGCTTCTCATGTTCGATTACTTACCCAAAGTCATTATCTAAGATGACAACAACCTGATGCCTCTTGCTCTCCTCAGCCTTATCTTTAACTAGATCTTCCTAATACTGTTGCTAGACACAAAGTTCTGAATAAGTCTCTTAGCTTCCTCTGGAGTCCTAGTCCCAAAGTTCCCTTCGCTTGCCTGATCCAACATTATATGATACTGCGCATCAATACCTTTGGAGAAGAATCCCAGCAGTTGAATCTCCGTGAAACCATGATGTGGACAGTCTTTTTGGTACCCCCTAAATCTGTCTCAAGAGATTCTAAACCCATCAGTTGGTCCTAGGAGAATGTAAAAAGCTTATCCCTTAGTTCTTCGGTCTTTGCATCATCAAAAAAATTAGTCAAAAACGCAGTCTTGACATCATCCCAGGTAGTGAGAGATCCTGGAGGTAGAGGTTTTTATCTGGCCGTTAACCCCCTGGATTTCTTGAGGTTGAATCGTAGACCTGTTAATATAGAATCGAGTAGGCCTGATCAATTCTGCTATCGATCGATGCTCAGGGATTACAGCCCCTGTGCATCTAATTCCTGACCTTCTGCATTACACAGATAACCCTCAAGGTCATACAGGTCTCCATTCACATCCCTAGTAAGAATATGTGTCGCAACCATCTCTACTCGCCGGTTAGTGTCGATCGATGGTAGAGTAGAAGTGTCGATCGATGTTCGTCCAAGAGGTGTTATCGATGTTGAAGTGTTGTTGTCGATCGATGCTAGCGTTTCTCTCTCTGTGGATGGTGCGTTGAATAGCTGCGGGGTCTAAGAAAGTAAGTCTTTTTCCTTGATTCTCCTAGTAGTGCTCTGCATGTACCTGAAAGACAAGGAAAATTTATGTAAGTAACTGAAACCGGAAATAAAAACCTAGACTAAACATATTAATCAAGTCTAATGGTGATCCTAGCTCCCCGGCAACGACGTCAAATTTGATGTAGCTTTTATTGTGCACTCTCAAATTAACCATATAAGCTACTTTTGAGTCTCTCAATTAAGAGGTTCAGTTGTAGTACTTAGGGATCAAATCCACAGGGACGTGGCACACAATAGACTATAGATGTATAGATTAAGCTAGGCAAACAATTTATTAAAGAAGTAAATAGTAGACAAGTAAGCAGGCGATTGGTTTGTTAACAATAAGATGAAATAGCTAGGTCTAAGGATTTATCAATCAATAGATTCAAAACACAAATCAAGGATGCTACGGGTTTTATAGATCAAATTCTAGAACTCTAATTCGATAAGCAAGTAATCCAGCTCTCGCATGCAATTACTAATCAGATGCCTAAGTTCTATGTTCCAGCTCTCGCATGCAAACAAGGATTGAGCGTCAATCGATACCAATGCTTGGGTAATGATCGATACTACCTCCGACAATCGTTAACACACATATCGATAATGTTCAACTTGATCCTAAACCAACTCTCGTATGCTCCCAAATATCTAATCCACACAGGAAACATGTTCCGTTAATTAATTACACTCTCGTGCCACTCAATTGTCCTATGATTCTAGGTTCAAGCAATCAGTCACACTACTCTTGATCCTAGTCTTACAAGGCAACCTGGTGTATAGATCTATAGATAACCTAGAAATCCTATGACTATCAGTTTGACATTAAGAATGATTACTCAGACATGGAAGCAATAACACAAATAATGAATAAATAATAGATATAGAAATCAATATAAAACCAAAGGAGTTCCAATCAATCTCTGAAGGAGAATGGATCTTCTCTCCAAAACTAAAAACAATGAATAATATAAAGCTTAGTTGTAAACAATGGCTTAGAAAACTATATAAATAAGGTATAAACTCGTACAGGGGTATTCTGGTAACTTGCCATGACATCTGGGCTTTAGTCGGCCATAAAACAAGCCAGGCCTGTATTCTGGGATCACCGTCGATTGACACCAAGGCTGTGCCATTAATCGACACTGATTCATCTTCTCGACAACTTCCTCTCGCGAAGCAAACAGACCACTCTTCAGTATATCGAGCATAACGTTAGACTAACCATCCAATGAAATCAAACCGGTGGAATTGAAATCTAACTCAAATCTCTATATCTTTCAAAATATCAGCTGCATCGCACAGTGGGAAGGTCTCCATCCATAGCTAAACATCTGACAAATCTGCGCAGTTCTGCATCTCTAAAAACCTCAGAATCACCAAAGTTCTCGAGAATGTACCTTAACCTGAAAATACTCTAAAACATACTCCAAACACATATAATAGACTCAAAATAGGGCTGATGTAATGGCATAATAGTGATATATATCAAGCCCTATCACTGAGCACGAAGCAGAAACCGAACGTGATTCAGCAGAAGAACGCGACAGAGAAGCTGGTTTTCTACAACCAGATGAGTTAAGTATTATGAGAGATCCAAACGGTCACGCAAGATCTAGGATGGCAGAATTCTGCACGTCACGAAGGAGGATGTAGCAGATATACATGCAATGGCAAATGGAGCTGGAAACCTTTTTGGGCACCAGTCTAATTATTGAGCATCGATCGATACTAACCATAGACCATCGATCGACACCAATTGGGCATGCCAAGGATACGGTGAACCTTACGAAGAATATGATTCAGATTACAAAAAGGAAGTAACAAGATGGGTAATGGATGCGAGAGTAGGCAATCCAGCATCAACAATCGGCTTTTCTTGGCCATCAAACGACATCAAACGTGCACGAGGTCTTTATGGGAGAATTCTAATTCTACTTAAGAAAGATGTAGCACACGCCCTTCTAATGGCTGACCGATCAGGAAACTTCTTTGGACAACCGCAACCGCCATCGATCGACGCGTAGGTAGCAGCATCGATCGACAACGAGGAGCAGAAGCAAGAGACATACAGCAGAGCAAAGATTGATGATATTGTGCATAAGATATACAAAGCTCAAGAGATGTCACTGGATGATTTCTACATGAGGCTTGATGATGTCTACTATCGTATAGATAAATGCCTCACCAATTTGACTATACGCATGGATGAGATGAAGAAAGAAATGGATACTGTTCAGGGACAGCTTGCGAGTAGGCCAGATAGATTGACATCGATCGACAGTAACACCTTGCCATCGATCCATACTTAGCTCGACAGACAGAAATCCGCCAGCAGAAAAACCATTTAGAAGATAGGTAATACGAAATTGCTTTTTTTCAGAGCCTGATGAAGGAAGATATTTCTCAGCAACTAGAGGAGATATCAGACACTACCAGACTTAGAATACTCCAGTGCAGTATAGAGAATCTACAAAGAAGAATGCATTCACTGGAGGTTACTAAGGAGATCATAAAGAATGAGAAAACCAGAGGAGATGAGGCAGTCAGAAGCTTCATTGGTACATGGTTTGAGAAGAGCAAAGAAGATGTAGACACTTGTTTTCCAAGTGTTGATCAACCTCCTTTCTAGTCAGAGAATTCTGATAGAAACCACTAGGATCATCTATCAAGCGGCTAGCTTATTAGAGGAAGCTAACTAAACTCCGACTCCGGTAATTTGAGAAATCGAAAGAACTCCCTTAATTATTGATCTTATTTGATAATCCTAATGAAAGCTAGAGGTCTCCTTATAAATAGGAAAACCTTGAACGTTAAGCAACACCAAATGGAAAATATGATAAATAATGGAAAACTACCAAAAACACATTAGGAGTAATTTCTAGTAACATGATCATGTCTTGTCTCTAGCCACTTTGTGTTTGATTCGAACCTACTGATTCTCTTGGGCTCCCACCCGTCTTGCTCTTCATTTCAAACTTCTCTAACTGTATCTTCTTCTCCTAGCATAGTTATTCTCAGACAAATGATCTGATCTATCAATACTCCCTTCCCACACTTTCATCTTGTCCTCAAGATGAAACTCTGGAAATTGTTTGTGAAGCATTTCACATGATTCCCACGTTCGCTCAAAATCTGGTAGTTCCAGCCACTGCATTAGTACTTCTATCTCCTTACTTTTTTCTTGTAGTGATCCCCATCTATGCTGGCTGGAGTAACATGCAAAGACCATGTCAGTTGTTAACGCACGCGGTAAATCATGTCCTTGCGGACTGTCGGTGCTTGCGCCTATAGCAGCTTTAAGTTGGGAGATGTGAAACACGGGATGGATAAAAGCATCCTCAGGCAGTGCAAGTTTATATACGACTTTCGAACGAGACAAAAAATGCGATAAGATCCATAGAATCGTGGCGCCAAATTTTCATTCTTTTGTAGATCCAGTGAACACATTCTATACAGCTGCAGCTTTAAAAACACCATATCCCCTTCTGAAGATTCCACATGTCTGCGTTTTTGTTAGCAATCTCAGACATTATTGCTTGTGTTCGAACCATGTTAGCCAGCAATTCTGCTAATATTAGATTACGCTCTTCAAGCATGTGTCCAGGCTGTGATTCGGAATTTCACGATTCTGATTGAGAAGAAGGTAGTGGAGGATCGCGACCATAGAGAGCACGAAACGGAGTCATCTGGATGGAACGGTGGAAGCTAGTGTTGTACCAATACTATGCCCAACACAACCATCGAGACCAGATCGCGGCTTATCCCCTCCAACACCAGTGGCCCCGTACCCTCGCACGAATCGCCGATAGTATCCTGTAGACCTAGGAATCCTCGCAGCTCTGCTCAGATTCTGTGGCCGTTTGCCACCCCGCTACTGCACTTATCTTCGCTTGATCCACTTTTACCCCTTCACCGGTTACCACATGCCCCAAATACTCTATGGCTTTTCTGCCGAAAAGAGCACTTTTTCCGGTTGGTGACAAGATGATGTTGGCGGAGGTTCTCAAGGACCACTCGAATATGCTCCCAATGTTCCTCCTCGCTTCGACTATATATTAGGATATCATCAAAGAAAACCAACACAAACTTCTGTAGATAGTCGCAAAACACATCGTTCGTTGATTGACTGAAAAGTATTGGGTGCATTGGTGAGCCCAAAAGGTATCACTAAAAACTCGTAGTGACCCTCGTGTGTACGGAAAGTCGTCTTTGCACACTTCTTCTCGAACTCGTATTTGGTGATAACCTTATTTGGGATCTAGCTTCAAAAAAATGACTGCTCCATGTAACCCGTCTAGTAATTCATAAATTGTAGGAATAAGAAATCGATCTGGGATTGTTTCCCGGTTAAGCACGATAATCAACGCAAAATCGTCAACTCCCATCTTTCTTGCGTACCAGTAGCACTAGGGTTGAGAGTGGGACTCTTGCTTGGTCTTATAATTCCGGCAATCAACATCTCCGCGAACTAGCTCCTCGATCACATTCTTATGTATGAAGGGATACCTGTAGGGACGTACATTTACTGGTGGCGTGCATTCCTTTAGGATAATCTCATGATCCTTACTCCGTTGTGGTGGAAGCTCGTTTGGTACTTGAAAAACCCCAACATTCTCCTCGAGAATGAATTGCAAGGGTAGGTTCTCTGGTTCTCACTCTTCTTTCTCCTGATCCCTGAGCGATGTAAGCTCAACCAATATCCATGTTTTTCCTTTCGTATGGTACGTTACATATCATTAAGCGAGACTTGTGCTTTAAGTAAGCCTGGATCACCGATTATTGTTGCCCATTTTCACCGTTTTTAAAGCGTAATGTGTGCAACTTCCAATTGATTCGAGTCTCTCTGAAGGTCTCTAACCACTTGTACCCAAGAATTAGATCTGTGCTACCCAAGTCGAACAATAGGAAGTCTTCCTTGATTCGGATCCCTTGCACCTATAATTCCACTGATTTCCATTTCCCAGGACTTGTGATTACATAACCATCGCCCACGGAGACGTCATAGCTCGTATGATGATCTATCTCCATCTGTAACTCGGTAACAAGGCGTCCTGATATAAAATTATCGGTGGCACCACCTATCAATCATGATTTCGACCTCGCGAAAGCCTAGCTTCCCTTTCATTCTTATGGTTCGTTTTCAAGAAATCCCTGCAGTGGAATTCAGTGAAGCTCTACTGTCTCCTGACCCGCTTGCCTCCATCTCCTGGTTTTCTTCAATGGAATCTCATCCAGTAACATGATTTGTTATTCTTTCCTTGGCACCTATGCCCGGGCTGCCACTTTGCGTCACACCAGTAACAAATCCCCTTGTTTTTTTTTTCTTGAATCTCTTTAAGACTCATTTTTTGTACAATTGATGGTGTAGTCTTGGTTAAAACAGTAGGGTTTGGAGCAGACCTCTCCTTGCTCTAACTTCCTTCGGGCCTACTTGGGCTCCATGAAGATTGACGTGAGGAGAGCTTCTTCCTGTTCGTACTGCCATACTTTTATTTTCAATTCTTTGTGCCATCTCTTTGAGACGTGATAATCCTGTTCAGCAGAACAATTTCACCTCCTCTGATATCTCGGGTTTCAGTCCATTGAGAAAAGCTTCCTCTAAGAATTCGGTTGGTAACTCTCGACACATTGCTGTGATCTCCTTGAATTGTCGTCGATATTCTGCGACCAACCGTATTGATAGATCAGATCATTTGTTTTCTTCTCCATTAGTGACGTGACCTTGGCATCGAGGATGCCAATCGCTCTCATACACCTCGGTCATGATTGGTCCCACGTTTTCGTCCTTTTCACTCGATGCAGTGTTGTATTCGTGGTCACCATCCCTTTTCCCGTCCACATCTTTTGAATCTCCAGTCGCCATGCTCCGGGTCACAACCTTAGATGTGTTATTCGTTATCTGGCTCTGATACCAATTTGATAGAAACCACTAGGATAATCTATCAAGCGGCTAGCTTTTTTGAGGAAGCTAACTATACTCTGAATTCGGTAACTCGAGAAACCGAAAGAACTCCTTAATTATTGATCTTTATTTGATAATCCTAATGAAAGCTAGAGCTCTCCTTATAAATAGGAAGAACCTTGTACGTTAAGCAACACCAAACGGAAAATATGATAAATAATGGAAAACTACCAAAAACACATAAGTAGTGATTTCTAGTAAAAGGATCATGTCTTGTCTCTAGCCACTTTGTGTTTGATTCGAGCCCACTGATTCTCTTGGGCTCCCACCCGTCTTGCTATTCATTTCAAACTTCTCTAACTGTCTCTTCTTCCTCCAAGCAAACTTATTCTCAAACAAATGATCTGATCTACCACATTCACAACGTCGAGCTTAAGACTATAACCAAACGCTGAGTGGGAGGCAGCCCACTATTTATTAAGTTTTAATTAGTTTTTATTCTTCATTTATTACTAATTTTCGTATTTATTTATTTATTTCAGATTAAAAAAAAATCCGAGGAAGACAATCTGCATTAGAGCATCGACCGACACTTGATCACTGCTGATCTACGGAGTAGGCAACACATCGATCGATAGGAACTTTATTGTGTCGATCGACGATCACCATCAGCAAGCAGGTATATCATTTTTCCTTGTTAAATTTGGTCCTTATGATTTATTTCTTCCCAATCTCAGACTGTATAACACTGGTGATAGTGTTTTTTATGTCTGGGGAAGGTATTACTAATATTGTGTTTTATTTTAAGTTTTATACGAAATAGGAACTTACACGTTTAGCATCGACCGACACCATTAACCGGCCATCGATCGACGCTCTCTTACAGAGAGAGGTATCGAGTTTTATACTTAACCTATTTACTTATGAATTATTTTTCCTAACCAATCATGGGAGGATTACACTGGGGACAATGTAATTTAAGTACGGGGGAGGTTCGCTAATGCTATTTAATTATTTTGAGTTATATATATATATATATATATATATATATATGAGTTTTTTTCAAAAAAAAATTATTGAGCCAAGAAAAGGACTATGATCAAAATTTATTATTGACTAACCATGCTATAAGCACCATTCTTAGAAGTTTATTTGCAGAGATTACAAGAGATACCAAACTAGATCATCCTGCCACTATATTAAACTTGCTTAGAAAGTTTGAAGGAACCAAAGCTGATTTCCAACACTAATCATGACATTATTTGCTTGCTTTGGGATTTGGTATACATCGGATTGGATTACTTCTGCAGGTCTGGAAGGTAAAAGTCTGTGTGCTTCTGATTCTCCTCTACCCCTTTTCAGATTCAAAAAGCAGTCGGACAGGATTTGGTGGCTACAACCATTAAAGCTTGATTTATATGATCCTCGAAATAGATAAAATGGTCAAAAGAAGTGAACATGATCTGGTGGCAAAAATCATTTGGGCTTGATTCATGGAAGTCTATCCAAATATCTCAGTCAAATAAAATCAAATTAAATGATACCTCAAAAAGAAGGGAGACATTGACTGAGATAAAGTGAGAAGAGAGAGAGGAAAAGAATCAGAGAAGGCTGCTTGTGTGTTCAAATACTTGCAGAGGTAATAGTCCATGTGTCCCTTGATCGATACTCTCAAGATAAAGCCTGCACTTTTATTTTATGCAAAGAAATTAAATCAGTAAAGGGCGAGTCACACTAGTATTCGCTAAGTTGTTGGTAGAATGAATTTGGTTGCTATACTAGGATAGGGTATATAAGTTTCTCTGTGATTGACTTGATAGGATGTGGTTGCAATAAAGTAAGGTGACAGTCATACTTAGACAATATGTGAGTCTTCGCTTTTCAAAATATCATTCACAGGATTGTTTGCTTTAGGACAAGCAAAAGGTTAAGTCTGGGGGAGTTGATATAGCCTATTTATTGCCAGTTTTAGACCATGTTATATAGTCTATTTAGGTTCTATTATGTGTGTCTAGACTATGTTTTGAGGTCATTACAGATCTAGGTACGTTTTGGAGATATATGGAGATACTTGGAGCTTTTGGAGCACTTATAGGAGAATAATATGTAGCTGATCATTGAGAGAATAGAAGTACAAGATTACCATCAATCGACGACACAACTTTGGCGTCGACCGAGGTTGCATTACCAAGATCGATCGATGTCGCACATCTGCCATCAATCGATGTCCAATTCACAGATAGCCGATCTTCAAGCCAAAATTAGAGACATGACACAAGATTAACACTGGACGAGTTTTGACCTAATAAGGTTTTATATTTATACTTTATGTATTGCACCATAAAGGTGGGCAAAGTGGGCAAAGTGGGCTAGGTGCCTAGGTTTTGTGGAAAAGTGTGTGTGTGCACCACCTCACCATAGTTTTAGGATTTATAAAAGGAGAAGATTTATAACTCCTTCGGGAGATTTTTATTGAAA
Organism: Moricandia arvensis; assembly: GCA_905132765.1. Taxonomy (NCBI): domain Eukaryota; kingdom Viridiplantae; phylum Streptophyta; class Magnoliopsida; order Brassicales; family Brassicaceae; genus Moricandia; species Moricandia arvensis. The sequence continues at coordinate 29,797 of CAJHQP010004930.1, read as the reverse complement.
CCCCGATATTTTATCTATGCATTTTTTTCTTACATTAATTATGTCTGAGTAGTCATCAACTAGATTTAGGGTTTATTAATGGTACTGATGGATTAGCCAAACAATTGAATTATTATGGTCATTATTACATCTATTAATATAAATATGTTTATTGTTTGTGTTATAGAGTAGCTAACTATAACCCTGATAATAGGATAGTTAGGCGCAAGCGAGATCATGGTCTACTACCCGAATCTATTCTGTTGAGAAGGTTGCTCGAAACAAACGAGAGTTTATTTAGTTAATCTAGTGAACTTATCGAAATAGGTCATCACGCTTGACTCAAGAAACCATCGATCGACGCAGGATCATTGCCATCGATCAAACGGTCATTCCATGTCAACAAGGGAGAGTTGAGACATTGGACTTAGTCAATAGATTAGACGTGCATGCGAGAGCTGGTGTGTTTTACATAAGATTTCGAGTGCCACGATTAAATACCTTTAACATCTATCTACTATAATCCACTTGCCTGAAACCCTAGATCTAGCTTATTTACATTTGCATCTAGTTAAATTATTAGCATATTTCCATATTTGCATTATTAGCATATTTCCATATTGCACATATACCTTCTAATAAGGAATATTTCCTTGACATGATTACTTGCTACCAATAATATAGTTACCTAGCTTATACATTAGAAATAAGAAATCTATTGTGTGTCATTTTTCTCTGCGGATTCGATCCCTAAGTACTACACTTGATCTCTCTTGACAAGAGTATTATTTATGTGTTAGGATTAAGGGTTAATTTGACAGTTGTTTGTATAGGATATTTATACCATGTTAGAACATAAAAACACCATCACTTCAATGCAATATGGAAATATGCTAGTAATGTTATGGAAATAGGCTAATAATCTAATTAGATGTAAATGTATATTATATCTAGGGTTTCAAGCTTTATGAATTATAGGGGATAAGATGCAAAAATATGTAAATATTTTAGACCTCAAATATTAACCATTATGCCCCTTTTAACTCCAACTCTCGTTTGTGAGCAAAAGGAAAGACCATCGATCGACGGCTAAGGCCTTATGTCGATCAACGGTGAAATCAGAAGGAAGTGTGAACGAGATATTATATGTTCACCAAGCTAATTAGACAAGTTCTCAATAATCCTAACAACCTAGTTCAATGGAGTTTATTCTAGCACATAACCTACTCTCGTTGTCGTCCATGTCCTACTTTCGAGATCCTAGTTAGCTACTCTAGGATGAAAGCATTAAGCACAACTCAATTGATGGTTATTAACTTAACTAGCAATCCTACTTTTGGGCTAATCCATGACTGCTATTATTCAACCCTAAATCTAATAGGTAACTACTCACACATAATCAAAGTAAGAAATAATAATCTGAATATAATGCATAGATAAAATACGGGGGTTCCAATACAAATATCCCTAAGGAGTTATGAATCTTCTCCCTAAATAAATCCTAAAACTATGATGGCATACAACTTTTTTGTGCTATACATAAAGTATAAATATAACCCTAAAGTCTTGGTCAAAACTCGTCCAGGGGAATCTTGTAATCTTGTGTCATGTGTCTAACTTGGAATTGAAATTGGCTTGTCTGCGAATTGGTCTTCGATCGATGTCAGATGTACAACACGATCAATCTTGATCACGTCGATCGACGACAGTCTTGTACTTCGACTCTCACAATGACCAGCTACGGATTATTCTTCTCTAAATGCTCCAAGTATCTCCGTCTATCTCCAAAATGTGCCTGGACCTGCAAAGACCTTAAAACATAGCCTAGACACACATAATAGAACCTAAATAGAGCCTAATAATATGGGCTGAAACTGGTAAATAAATAGGCTATATCAGGGCGCTTTAGTCCCTAGCTCCCCACCATGACACCCTAGTCATATCGCTCACAGTAGCAAACTGCCTAGTAAAATGAATACTGATAGAAAATGTAAGCTCCAGCAACATCAATCTTCCAAGACGCTTTTCATGATCTATGCTGGAAGAAAACGCACTAACGCGAAAGGTCACTCCCACTCATAGGATTCTGAAGGGAATCAAGCAACCAGTATAACGTCGAAAGGAAATCAACATGTTAACCAATTACTTGGTTGCCGACTGTCAGTCATCTTACAATATGATACTCGGGCGACCTTGGATCCATGAAAATTGGATTCGTTCCTCAACGATCAATCAGATGATCAAGTTTCCTACCCCTGGGCATAAAAGGGATCAGAGGAGACCAAGAGAACTCATGGTCCTTCTACCAGCCCACCCTTAACGGATAAACAAAGGTCTTATAGAAGAGCAGGAGGTCGAGGAAATGGACGAGGTGCCATTAAGCGAGGGAGACCCGACTCGAAACCTAAAGATAAGATCCAAGCTCACCGCAGGATTGAGACAAAGGCTGATAGACTTCCTCAGGTCAAATTCTGAGTGTTTCACGTGGTCCCACATGGACATGCCAGGAATTTATCAGGAGGTCATCGTGCATAAACTACAAATCGATCCCTGCACCGGCCTATCAGGCAGAAAAGAAGAAAGTTTTCCCCTGAAATGGACGTATCATCAACGAGGAACTCAAATATATAATGGATGCCAGGTTCATCAGAGAGGTGAAATATCAAGAATGGCGTGCCAATGTAGTGGTGGTCAAGAATAAAGAACGGGAAATGGCGAGTATGCATAGATTTCATAGATCTCAATAAGTCATATCCGAAGGACACGTTCCCTTTGCCTCATATTGATAAGCTTCTTGACGGCACAGAGGTACACCAGCTGATTAGCTTCATGTATGTGTTCTATGGCAATAACCAGATGCTTATTGTGGGAACCGAAATTCACATTGTCGATTTCCATTGAATTAGGAACGCAGGGTAAACCCTATTTCCCATAGGTCTCGAATATGCTGCTAAACCACACGCCAATCAATCAGAATATGAAATAAATATGGAAAAAGTAAGAATCGAAAAACTCGCCATACGGGAAAGTTGGTCGGTCCATTCTGACCAAATCGCCCGTAGGCGAGATTTCCTTGTCCAACTCGCCATAAACGGGAAAAGTTGGGTCGGTCCATGCTGACCAACTCGCCTGTATGGCCGAGTTGGCCTTGTCCAACACGCCATAACGGGCGAGTTGGTCGATTCGTGTTCCTTTCTTTCGAGTTTTGGCCCGGAGACTTTTGTTAAGTCAATTTAGAGACTGTATTCGAATAGATACACAATTTTTATGATTTCAAAATACCATTTTTGCCCTCAACAAACGCACTCTGCCGGTAGGTTTCTGACGTTGATTCTGTCGTGATCAATTTTGACCCCAACAGTTAGCCCCCAGCTCGTCAGAAATGTGAAGTTCTTGCGAGCGTTTTTAATCATATTGGATGAATTAGGCAGAATCTGACGTCTAAAGCCTGGAGGTGGAAAAGTAAATCCTTTCTTCTATAAGTATGTGGAATGTTTTTACAAACTCTTCATTTGTATATTTTCACAAAATTTTTTAATATCAAAAGATTTTCTCCTTTCTTTCATTCCTTTGGTAAAAAGGAAGCTATGTCTTAGTGCAAAGATAATTCTCCGTGATGACCCCCACACATCAATAATCGATCGACGCCAGAAGACGTGCATCGATCGACACCATTCCAGGGGTGAAACAGTTTTGTACATCTGATCCTTTTCATTCAGGAAGTCCACAATCAGGCGATTGGATAAACCCACTATTGATAGATGGTCACACAGAGCTTGGACAGGAAGCTTATGATGCTAATCGCAAAAGAATTTTCCATTGGGAAAAATATGAGTATGGCATCTACAAAGATGAGAAACGGAAATGCACGAGCTACAGATGGAAGAGTTGTGAATGTGCAAGAATAAGATATCAGGGCAGTTCTAGAAAGAGCTACTATGTTTGAGCTGAGCTACATATGTTTATCAGAACATGCAGGCAAAAGATCGGTATGTCTATGAAGAAGCAAGAAACATACAGTAGAGCAGAGATTGATGATATCGTGCATGAGACCTACCAAGCACAAGAGATGTCACTGGATGATTTCTACATGAGGATTGATGATATATTCTATCCTCGCAGACTTCGTATATTTCATCCCAGATAGAGTTAGTATATTTCATTCCGGAAAAGGAATAAAAGAACTTCTATCCAAATATGAAATGATTGGAAAAACGTTATGGCAAAAGTTTTTTCTGAGAAATGACGAATTTTACGAAACAGTCTTTCGTTGTTGGGGTCAAAAATTGTCACGATGGAACCGATGTCTAAAAATTACCGCGGAAACATTATCTCTCTTTCCAGTAAAAAAGAAATAAAGAAACGCATCGCATAGAACTTCTAATTGTCCTGCCTACCTCGTCCCGACTAATGGATAAGGACGTACAAGCGGAGGAAAAACCATGTCGCTTCCAAGTCTAATTGCTAGTGGCCGACTAGAGATGCAACATCTATTCTAGTCACCCATGGGTGAATAAAAACATAACGTCTAGTCGCCCATGGGGGACTTGACGCACACAACGACTAGTCGCCCAAGGGCGACTAGTCTCTCACAAATTCTAGTCACCCATGGGCGACTAGACACGTGTAATGTTTATTCGCCCACAGAGAACTAGACCCTCGACAAAGTCTAGTCGCCCATGGTCGACTAGACCGTTAACAAATCTCATCACCCTCTAACTCTCTGGACCAGTCCTACTCACCCTCTTGGCTATCCTACTCACCCTCATGGTCCTCTAGTCCCCTCATGGTCTCCTACCCACCTTCTTGGCCATCCTACTCGCCCTTAGATCCTTTTTGTGTTCTTCTCTGAATCTCGATCGAAACCTTTTTAATTTCATCTCAATCGGAGTTTCTTTTGAGCTTTTACGACAAAAGCAAGTAAGACTTGTTTTTGCGTAAAAAATCGGAATCAATCGTCAAGATGATAATGTGTAGCTTACACCACATTGTTCATATAAGGCTAGGTTGATAGGACCGACAATACGAAAACCGATTTCAGAAAAAACGATGATTTCTCCGAGAATAATTGAAAAATGCGTAAGTCGTAAAACGGCTCGAAACTGCCTAAAAATATAAAAGCACACTTATGATTTAATTCGAGAATATGCCCATATTCAATGACCGTTTAGTCGAGTGGAATAAGGAAAATGGAAAAAAAGGATAAATGCAAAGTTTCCGAGATATGCTTCGAGGTCGAGAAGATAAGGAAATATATTGGCAAGAGATAAACTCAAATCAAGGGCGGAAAAGGAAAGATCACCAACCTTTGTGGTGTATATAAAGAAGATCAACGCGAGGAGCCGTGTGGACGATTTTTCAGACTCTTAGAACTCTTTGCACTTAGAAACCTTAGGCTATTCTCTCAAGAAGCTTGGTTTCTATGACTGGCACTCGATTACTAGAAGAACTTGCATAGGCAGTTCAATATCGTGTTCCACTATTTTAATTGAACTACGTTCGGCTTGATCCTCGAAAGAGGTACGTAGACAGCCTTCCATAAGGTTCAGTCCGAAATCAACAAAAAATAATTCTTATCTTTTTTGTTATTGAGCTGCGACTCAACTAGGTTTAAGGTTTTAGGTGGCTAGCACTAGAAAACTCGCTTACAACTCTTGCGGGCGAAGCTTTTACAATCTGTTGTAACAATCGCTATGCTCTTACTAGAATTAATAATAAAGGTCAAACGTTTTTTAATTCGTTTTTTTGTATCTTTTCATATTCTTCTGCGTTTATTCTATTACTTATCTTTGGCTCTTGCATAGAATCCGGACCTCAAGGAAAGTTGAGTTTTCTTTGCATTCCTCTGTTCACTAAAAATCGACAGTGTGAATTTTGGTTCTTATAGTTTGGCGCTAGAAGGAGGGGGGCGGATTACTCTAACTCATGCCCACAAAAAGCTTTATCAAAATGATGTCCAGAAATATGAAAGAGAAACTCGCAGCTTGTAACAACGCTGGTAAAAAAACTCCAGAAGTGACTGCACATGTGGCCAATGCTTACGCAAACACTGCAGTGCTCGAGAAAATGAAAAACCTAGTTGCGACTTTCCGCCACAAGCACATCACCAAAACGAGCTCCCGATTTATCTCATTAATCAAAAAGGGTCATGATAAAATCAATCAAACCCCATAAATTTCATTTCATTATCGAGTTGAAGAAATATCGACGCGTAGGGGTTCGACCAAAAGACGTTTTCCAAAAACTTTTCAGAAAAATAAAACTTTCCCTCCCAGGTATCGCGGAGAAACCCTAGATTACTTGCGGGAAAGATGAAGCACATAAAATCGGGTATACAACCCCCACTGCTGTACTTCTTCTGAATAATTTTTGAGGAAACTAAGTTGATCTCTATCGAATCACTTGAAACCAAATCGGCTCACGAAGACTAAACTAATAAAAATGGGAGATCGTATCCCTCACTGCCAAAAGGTTTTCTGAAATCTAAGATTTCGTAAATATTGAAGTGTCACATCCATAGTAACATATTCAGTGCACTCTCGATAATTGTCACCTAAGCTTACTTCCGAAGAACTACTTAAAACTCCCTCGGATCAATCTCACGGAAACGAGAAAATTTCTGATTAATTTTAGTCGCATTAATTAAGCCCATCACAGCTATAGTTTTTGATATAAAACTCAAAAATTAAATTTGTGGAACAGACGCAAAAACATGAGTTTTCCAAAACATAGCTCTCGTATACTCAAACTCTAAAACATTTTACGAAATAACTTTTGTAAAGATAAGCTCGACAACATGTTATGAAACGACCTTCGTAAAATAAAATCGATGGTTTTTTTGTGAAACAACTTCCGTAAAATTAAATTTGACAACATTTTACGTAATAATTTTCAAAAAGATTAATCTTGACAAAATTTTCTGAAACAACTCGACAACAATTTACGACACAGCTTTCGTGAAACAATTCGACAATCTTCGAGAAGTCAAACAAGATCGTACAATAGGATTCTCGGAGAAGGAAAGAGATGGAGAGAGAGCTGAAAAGTGAACTTTGCCTATCAGCCTCTCTCCATGGTCTCATCGCCCAACGAGTCTTCCCGATCGCCCGGGGAGTCTTCCTGATCGCCCTTGGCAGCTTTCGATCGCCCTTAGATAATTCTAAAATTCCAAAAGACTTTCAACAAGATACTCGTTCCTCTTCGTAAAACCAATGATACAAAGACTGAAACCCAGATCTAAAAAATATAGATTGCTGAACCAAAACCGCAAATAGGCTTCAGCCTAAACACGGCAAGGAAAACAGAGACACCCAAGAAGAATCAATATTTTTACTATCCGTAAGGGACTGAAAAACACGAGAAGAGGAAGGGGGAATGAGCAAGCAAAACAGAGAAGATGCAAACTCGCATCTCCCAGAAAACTAAGGTATGTCCGACTTGGAAATTTTTGAAATCAGACATGGAGTTTTCGCAGGAAGGTACTAAGAAATAAAAAGCTTTGTAGATTGTCGTAAACTTAGGGAACTTAAAATCTAGGTGGATAGTTTAGTGAACTAAGTCTAAGGCTATTTTTCCTATCTATCGTTCCTTAACTTTTCAGAAAGACCTTGCAAACCGATCTAAATTCTCATAAAACCGAGAAACAATCGCCACAAAATACTGAGCTCGCTTCCTAAAGAAAGAAAAAATTAGATACAGAAACGTCATCTTAAAGCCGACTTGTTCCAACCAGATTTCTCAAAACCGAAATATTCCAAGTCGTCAACCTGAAAACTAGAAAGTCACAATCCCAACGTCATCCTTAAATCTACTCAGATTTTCGATCATCCCAATCCTTGAAAGAGAAAACGTACACAATCCTTCAAAATATCGATTCAGCCATTTTCTTCCATAAAAAAGAGGGAGTAGGTGCGTATATTATATTCGTATACTCCCATACTTTAATTTTTTTGCCTTGGCATAAAACAATAAACATTTCGACAAAGAAAAATAGATGTAGAAGCGAGCACAACAAAGGAAACACTTTCTCCCTACTCGTTGACTAGATCTACCACTGGTTGACCGATGCGTTCCGCTCTAGAAACTAACGAAAATGTATCATGAATAGATCATAAAAAAATAACCTTTGGTAAAACTACATGAGTGACTCCAAAAAACTTTCACCAATGATCAAAATTAAAGCGGAAACATTTCCCGAAAAATCTGGGGAAAGATCACTACTTTGACATCTCCATGCATCGTGACATTTAACTACCTTCACAAAACTGGTCACCCAGTAATTTCGTAAAATTAAAACATTTTATACAAAATAGTCCGTGGGAATACAAGATTAGTACCGTGCAAAACAACTTTTCAATTAGAAGACGCGAAAGAGGAAAACCTAATCCTCGCCAGCAAACTTCACGAGTAATTTGCGAGAAACATTCTCTATTTCTTTCTATGAGAAGTCCTTCTTGTAAAACTTACTTGAAAAATCCTTTGTATAGTCAGATCAAGTCGTACAAAGCAACTTTAGAAGATAAACATAACAGGTTTTACGAAGAAGTGTTTTTCGTATAGGAAACAAAAACTCTATGATCCGAATTTGGACGACCAATCTAAATTTTTTATCTTTGCTCTATGATCTTACAGATCTTATTCTTCACCCTGCGGCTTGCTGGCTTCTGTCTTTCAATCCCCTCGGTTACATCCGAGCAGGCAGTCATAAGCAACTAACTCCACATGGGTTCTTTATCGAACCTCTTAGGCTTCATGTTTCTCGGAAAAAAATACAAAAAAATGTTATACGACTAAATGAAGCATTATATGAAACAATTATCGTATAACTGAAAACCTAAAGTCGAAAATCGTTTTCTACCACGATCGGCCATCTTAACTCGGAAAATTCCCGGATACATGGCCATTCAATCTCAACGAACGATATTTATCTCTCGGCCAGTTACGCCTTACCGTTAAAGCCCAAACCAGAATTGGGCATACCCTTTAAGGACAATTATGAACTAACTTGACCTTAATGTTAACACAAAAGTGCCACGGTCTAATCCTTGATCAGCAACGTACTCGGCTATGCGGCTAAACACAACCTTCATGCCAAGCAAGAAAATTTGAGCGACCAGCGCTCCATCCAATCACTTAACGACAATCCGCGATTCGTCTAAAAATTCCAAGTAACGATTACGCAAATAATCATCGTATAACTCAGAAATGGAAATCATGCAATAAAGCCTTTACAACAAGACTCAGTCCTAACGACCAAACGGTTAAGAATAAACTTGAACTTCTCGAAAAAATCGACCAAGTTCTATATGTTACACAATTCACTTTTAGCCCGCAACATTTTACCCATAAAAAGCGGCATATAAGAAAAAACCTCATAACTAACTCCAAGAGCTATGCAAAACATCTTTAAAAATATACAAAATAAATAACGGGGGTCGACTCTTCACAAAGCACAGTGAAGGAAGACTCTTACTCCCAGGGACAAATTCACTCGACCCCTTGTTCCTAATTCCTCGATAAAAAATCAAAAAAATCAAACAATTTAACATGCAAACAGTAACAACAGTTTTGGCTGCCAACATCGGCAAACAAATCAAAATGTTTCTCTACCGTAAGGTTAAAAAAAAAACCTTGTGACCCCGCAAAACATCTTCAAGCCCGCAAACATTTCAAGCAAGAAAAGCAGGATATGAAATCAAAACCAATCTTCAGCATCCCGAGACAACGCATACGCCCGAAGAACCGGTTTTTGACAAAAATACCTTCCTCGATAAAAACACCATCTTGGAAGACCAAAAAATCATATGCACTAACACCTACTCAAACACACATCCTTCGCGAAGGCTCAAACGGTTAACACTTACAATCATGTTTGTTGGTGATCACAACAAAATCTAAACATCCTAAACAAACTAAGCCATCTCCTCCATAGATATAGATCTCTGACACCCGACACAAGGATAATATCACACTATAAAAGAAATCCAAAATTTTGGTCAGCACTTCCAGACGACTTCAAAATTTTCTTTGGGAGATGCTCTGTTCCCCATCAATGCAAGTCATATAAGCTGAGAACTTATCGCGGACTTCAATATCGAGATGGAATCATGTCGAAAACGCTAGGGGTAACGTAAGCCAAAATAGTCATCGCAAAATTTAAACCATTATTAGACCTAGGTCTAGCTCTAAACCCAGCACACTGGACTCGAACATCTTAAGGCATGATATCTAACTGAGATGATGTTGGGGTCAAAATCGGTTATGTCAGAATCAGCGCCTGAAACCTCCCGCAAAACGTCCTCTTTAGAAAACAGGAGATAATATTTTAAAGAAAAGAAGATTGGGAAAACCAAAATCGAGTTTCATATGAATTTTGAAAAGGATTCATAAGGTAAGTCCTCGAGAAATGTTGCTCTAGGCCTCGGAAAAATGGATCCCGAGCATCGTAACAATGAAACAAAACAAGCAATCCAACTCGCTCGTTCGGCGAGTTGGACCAAGCAAGCACCAACTCGCCCGTTTGGCGAGTTGGATAAACCATTCCATTTTCATCTTATCCTCGTAGCTTCCTCCCTAGAGATCGGATGGAACTTGCTCTGGTTTCATCTCAATTTGAGTTACCATTTGAACTTTACAATTTAAAAATCATAACAACTTGTTTTCTTGTATGAGGTTCGCATTAATCGTATAAAACGGAAACAGTTAACTAAACAACTAAAGCTGCCTCCACTATACAAGAAATTCAAAATTTCTTCAGAATCAACGTCGTTTTGGGAGTGCTCTTTTGATAAATCGTAAAAAACGCTTAAGTTGAATAACTGCCCGAGAGGGTCTAAAAACGTGGCTCAAAGACACTCTCGAGTTTATACGAAATCGAGCTCAATACCTATGATGGTCTGTATTTTATATTTCAGGAAAATATCAATGTCAAGTTCGGAAGATAAATGTGAAGTTTTCGAAGATAAACACGAAGATAGAAGGAAAATGGAATATTCCCAGAAAGCGATAAACTCGACCGAGGGCATAAAGGGAAAGAGAAAGAGAAAACTGCCTCTAAGGGGAGCATATAAGGATGTCAAGGTTGAAGGTGAAAGTATCCACACAATTTTTTACTCAGAGCAAACATAGCACTTAGGGAAATTTAGGCATATTTCCGTTTTTCTATTATCGAGCTGCGACTCAACTAGGTTAATCAAGTCTTATAAGGTTAGAACTAGGAACTCGCTGTTAGGCTCTTTACTGCCTAGGATTTACATGTTCTAACGCTTAAATCACAAATTCTGAATAAGATCTATTTTTCTTTCTTTTCGTTTTATTGATTCGTAATAATTTTTTTGTTATCATTGTTTGATTGCTTGGCGTGTTGTTTAGAAGATATCCGGGACCTCTGGGAAAGTAAGGTTTACTTAGGTATCCGATTTTCATTGGAAATCGACAGTGCTGATTTCGGTTCCCACAGTTTAGCGCTAGAAGGAGGGGGGTACGGATCAATCTAACTCTCAGCCCACCATCGCTAAAATCAACATGTCAGCCTACGATCTCAACAACCAAAAAACTCGCGGACGACAACATCTAAAACACTCCAGCAACAAACGTCACTGCGGTTAACACCGATGCAAACACCGCAGCATTCGAGGAGGATAATAACATATTCTCGACTTTCAAAAAGAAGTCAACAGAACAAGACAAGGTCATGAGTTCTCTCGCTAAGCAGGTTGAAACCCTAACCGAAAGAACTAGGGCTATTTTTCTAACCAGAATCCATGGAAAAGACTCGATTTCGTAATTCCCTTGGACCAATCCGGGAACGCACAAGGAAAACCGTGTTGACAAAACCCGATGAAAACTACTCCTACCCAGCACAGAAAAAATATTGTGAATCTTCCCCTATTGAGGAATAAAAAGAAGAAGGTGAAATTGTGGGTCGAGGTCGACTCCAATAGTAAGTCCAAAGCTACGGACGACGACGTGGACGTGCATCCACATCGTACAAGGACCCGTGCGGCTCCTGAAGATCCCAGTTCGAAATCCTATGACCGAATAAGAAGAAGCCATATTTCTGGGACAAAAAGGGAAGAACTGGCGAGTAGCAAACTCGGGACACTCGCGGCAAAAGCCGACAAGCTCAAGAAATCTGCCAGCAAAATTTCATGATCCGCCGATCTCCCACGATCATCTCATGAAACGGTAGCAGAGGTTTAGAGCGGTAAAATCTCAAATCCATCACACTACTAGCACCGCAACAGAGATGATGAACTACTCGAACAGGCTCAGAAAACACCCTTTACAACTCGCATCACTAAAACACGAGTTTTGGATCCCCAAAAGATCAAGGTGACGCCTTAATGATGGTACACACGACCCCAAGGCACACTTTCAGGCTTTCCAGATCGCGATGGGAGGAGCCAAGTTCAAGAGAAAGTGAAAGAGATGCCCGGAAAATGCCGCCTCTTCTTCGAAAATCTTCCGAGGGGCAGCGCTCGATGGTTCTCTGGCCTAAGTCAAAATTTAATCGGAAGCTTCCGCTAACTCGCTCTGGAGTTTCTCAAACAGAACTCTATGTTCATAGATCGAGAAACCTCCGACGTTGACCTTTGGAGCGTATCCCAGGGAAAGGACGAATCTCGCCGTGACTTCATGAAACGGTTCAAGAACATTATGGAAAAAGTCAGCGGAATTGGCGACAAAGTGGCCATAGATGCGCTACGAAAGACGCTATGGTACAAGTCAAAGTTCAAGAAGTTGATAACTTTGGAGAATCCACGTACGATCCTGGACGCGCTCCACAAGGCCACATACTACATAAATCATCGAAGAGGAGACGAAGGCTTATCGCGAAAGCATAAAACGACCAAGACGTCTTCAAAGGATCTAGTGTCAGATCATAAGTTGAAAAAGAAAAACTCTCGCAGCGACAAGAACGTCCATCGCGAGAGAAAATAAACCTAGGGATCACGTAATTACGCCAACAACTCCAGATCGGGGCAAGTCTAGACGACGGGAAAAACATGGACCCAGAATCTGAATTACGACGAGAATGACTTCTGTGACTTCCATCAAGCCCGCGGACACTCAATAATCAACTGCAAAGTTCTGGGGGCAAGATTGGCTGTGAAACTGATTGCAGGAGAAGTTTCCAGTGTGAAGATCTTGTCCGCGATTCAGACCACCCTCCCGAAAAATATAAGGCCCCTCAAATGGAGAACCCTTCCAGGGGAAAACAATCAGGAGAAATGCGCGGAAGAAGGCATGACGAGAAGGGGACGACAATACCGTCACAGAGTTACCATGATCATCGGGGGATCGCACTACTGCAGAGACTGTTAGATATTCAGTGTAGAAGGTTGTATGATGAACAATCCCCTTTGGGGCAGAGAGTACTCGAAATGAAGATGAGAAGGATCTGGTTTAGACTTGTGTTTAGTTGAATCAGAAACAAAGATTAAAAAGACTTGGACAGATTAGAGAGACTAAGAAAGGGGTAGACTAGAGATAATCAGATTCAAGACCACTACGTTTATTATGAAAGTGGAGAGGGGAAGTCCCCCTTACTCACTTAATTTCGAAATTACAATGACACAGACTTATATTGGCTTTACAAAGACATTAATCAGAGTCCTCAATCTAACGGTTGATAATGCTTGAAGTAGTGGACGACCATGATGGAGTTTGGGTGAATCCGAGTGATGGTTGATGATTGGAGGATAGTTCTGGTCAAAGGGAAGGCTGGGTTCTTATTGGGTTCTCATAGGCGCCCATGAACCTGTCCACTCAAGGGTCCAGATACATAGTCAATGTAATACCTCTGGTCTAGGGTATCAAGTTAACACATGTCAACGGACTCAGATCAAGTCATACTTGGATGAACAGCTATGAGAAGACATGAATGGAGGTTCGGTCGAAGCATTTTGAAGAATGGTCGAGTAGAAACAAAAATTGGTCGAGGAGACAAAACCAAAGATTCGAGACGGCCAAGATCGACAGGGTGGAAAATGGATGAGGATGAGGAATGTGGTACAGTTACGAAGAGTTGGACAAGCGGCCGGAGGAGCCGGTTATGATGGGTCAAGTGAATCGAGCCTATCCAGTGAGTCTGAGTCTGATTCCAGCTTTGAAAATGAGAATGTGGTCGAGAGCACCGAGAGTTCGCATGAGGCCAGGTCATCCGAGTTTGAGGAAGCCAAGATACTTGAAGACATTGAAGAAGAATTTGATCATTTGGAGGGTATGAACTTTTCCCAAGGAATGGAGGCCACTCCGAAAGCATCATCGAATTCATTGAACTTCCAGTACGGCTACGGCAATGAGTTGTGTGAGGCAATGGAGATAAGTTCATCTGATGTGGAGGCCATTGAACAACCACCATTGGAAATCATCAAGATCTCATCAGCCAGCACGGTGGCCGTTAACATTGTCGACATCAGTTCCGAGAGACGGTCCGTGGATCCCAATGCGAGCATGGAGTTCAATGTTCTCATTTGGAGGTCTATCGATTTCAGCTTGGAAAATATTGGGCAGAAACTCTGACCCATACTATGTATACCATTACTCGTTAATACCGATGGAGTCATCACCAGCCAATCCGGAAGCCAGAAGAGAAGCAAGGGAAGTGGACATGGAAGTTCAGCAAGAGACCGAAAGGGAAGTTCCGATGATCGAGGGTACTCATGATGGAATGAACCAGAACAAGTGGAGCTCTAGGAGGACAAATTGAAAAAGGAGGTACCAGTGTAGGACCAGCATCAAATGTTAAAGACTCTCGCGACATTCGAACCAGGAAGGAATGCAATGTGTGTGGAGCAAGTCACCATCATACTCGGGCATGCACCAGGATTAGGAGTCAGCCGTAGCCGGACTTGAGTGCTTACTGATCTGCAGCTCGTGTGAAACTCGTGGAAACTTTGTCGCGGATTGTCCAATTAATAGAGTGATCCGAGCCATACCCATCTCCGTCGTTCCCCCTGCCAGCCCTTGTCGATCAGACGCATCTGCAACGGGAGGATCGAACCGTAGAAACCGTGGCAATTCTAGGAACCCTCGTCGTTGAGCTCGTTGGAGCTAAGGTAAGAGGGTGCTGATCCTTCTCTTCGTGTGTTGTAGCTGTATTTTTTGTTTTGTTGTTGGGTTGCGTGTGCAACCCTCTTTGTTGTGGTGGTGAGAACTGTATGTTCGGGTAGCAAGTGTTTTTTAGTGTGCAGACCTTGCTAAGTTTTGGTAGTTAAGCTTCGCTTTACGGAACCTTGTTTTTGTTCAGGAGAGAGTGAACCCTAGAGTTTAGGAATCCGGGCCTTATTTCTAGACAAGTGAATGTGTTATGAGTGTTTGTGGTGTCGGAAGAAAACGGAACTTGACAAGGTGTACTCCGGAAAACTTGTGCATGCGTGAAAGAATCAAGAGCCAGAGGCGACCGTGGTGAAGACCAGCAGTGAATGTTCAAAGGATCCACAGTTGTCATTGTGTAAGTTCAGAATCGTCGGTAGTGTGCGGATTCAGAAAGGTTAATGGTGTGACTGTTCTTGGGAGACCAATTTTGGTACAGCCGTGTACGGTTTGTGTGTGCAAGACCAGAGCAGTCAGTGGTCGATCCTGTGAAGAAGCAACCGAGACAGTAATGGAAGCGTGAAGGCTAGATTGTCTGGTGTATTTGGGAGGGTGATGCTTCGAGGAATCAAAGTTATTGCACAGCAAAAAGCCGAAGAGTCAGAGAAGATATGTCAAGTGAAATACCAGTCGAAACAAATTTAGAAGTGAAGCCCGAACGGTGTAACGCCAAGAGAAAAGAATGTGATGAGAATAGAAGACGAAGCCTAATCAGGTTTAAGACCAGAGGAGGATGAGAGAAGTTGAAGATGAAAGCCCAAACAAGGAGGTAATACAGCGCTAATGATCAAGATGAAGTCGTTTCCAAGGAGGGGAGACAAGAATAGAAATCCCGAGAAAGGAAATTGTGGAGTTGATCGCATAACAAGCTGTAGTGTTATGAATCTTCTCCCTAAATAAATCCTAAAACTATGATGCAGTGATGGTGCACACAGACACTTTGCCACACTCCTAAGCTCACCATCAAACCACCCCAACACACTATTTTTGGTGCAATACATAAAGTATAAATATAAAACCCTAAAGTCTGGGTCAAAAATCGTCCATGGGTAATCTTGTGTCTTGTTTCTAATTTGGTCTCGAAATAGGTTGTCTGGTATTTGGTCATTGATCGATGTCAGATGTGCAACATCGATCGATATTGGTCATGTAACATCGGTCGACGCCAAGGTTGTGTCGTCGATCGACGAAAGTCTTGTACTCCTCTAAATGCTCCAAAAGCTCCATGTATCTCCATATATCTCTAAAACGTTCTTGGACCTGTAATGACCTTAAGACATAGCCTAGACACACATAGTAGACCCTAAATAGAGCCTATAACATGGCCTGAAACTGGTAATAAATAGGCTATATCACAATAATATTCTGATTGTGTGGAGTTTAGCCACTGGTGCAAAAGTATCAATGTAGTCTTCTCCATACTTTTGGGTGAACCCTCTTGCAACCAGTCTTGTTTTCATCCTATCCACCTTCCCATTTCCAAGATATTTGATTGTGAAGATCCATTTACTTGACATAACCTTTTTTCCTCTTGGTAATTCACTCTCATAGCAAGTGTTATTCTTGATCATAGCATTGGCTTCATCCCCTAATGATTCTCTCCATGCCGTATCCATCATAGCTTCTTCATATGATCTAGGAATGTTATTTTCATTTAGACTGGTCATGAAAGCAAAATGCTCTTCAGGGTACTTAGCAAATGAACACTCAACTTGAGAGGGATGTTCCACAGCTTGTGCATTTTACTAAGTCCTTGTACCAAAGGAGCTTGGCGGTTCCTTCCTCAACCTTGCACTTCTTCTCAAACCAGGCTGCTCCACTTCTTGTCCATGATCATCCACACATTCAACAACCCCATCTTTCCTTAGTATAGTACCTCCTGTTGGAAGAATCCATTTCGTTTGTCCATATGGTTCACCCGGCCTAGGTCGATCTGGTCTACCCAGTTGGCTTGGTCGATCTGGTCCATCTGATTCACCCGGGTCATCTAGATCTTTTTCTTTTCCCCCAAAATCATTTCCAGCCTCTTTCCAACTTTGTCTTGTTGTTTTTAACTTTCACCTTGATCATGAAAGTCCACCTGACTAGGTCTAGGTTCATCATTCCCCCCCCCCCATGGTCGAGGTGGGGTGATTGTGGTGCACCCGTTCGTCTTGGAGGTTCATTCTTTGATACTTCAGTAACACCAATACCAAATTCTTCTAGGATCATTCTCAGATTATCTTCTCAATCTGATTCTTGGGATAACTCCTCCAAGTCTGTCCAATTTTTTTGTTCATAGCAACTTTTTGTTTTCACAAACTTCACCTCTGTTGAAAGTAACACCCGTCTACTCACTGGATCATAGCATTTATTCCCCTTCTGCGTAGTTGAATACCCAATAAACATAGACTTGACACTCTTGGCTTCAAGCTTGTTTCATAGTTCACCAGGGACTAGCACAAAGTAAAGGCACCCAAACACCCGGAGATAATCCAATGGAGGTTTGTATTTGTTCAAGACCTCAAATGGGTACTGGTCTTCAATAACCTTGGTGGGGATGTGGTTGATAAAGTAGCATGCAGATTCCACTGCATCACTCCAAAACCGTTTTGGGACATTGGAATAAAACATCATTGACCGTGCCACCTCCATAAGGTGCCGATTCTTACTCTCAGCCACACCATTTTGATGAGGAGTGTAAGGGCAACTTGTTTGATGTAAGAATCCATGTTGAGCAAGGTGTTTCTTACAAGCATGGTTTGTATACTCCCCATCATTATCTGATCTAAAAAATTTAAGCTTAGCATTGTAATAGTTAGTCACATAAGTTTGAAAACTCTTAAATGCATCTAGAACCTTATCCGTGGATGACATTAAAGTTATTCAGGTGTATTTAGATTTTTCATCAATGAATGTCACAAAATACTTATAATTATCCCTAGACAAGCAAGGTGTATTCCACACATCCAAATGAACTAAATCAAAGCATTACTCATGTTCCTGTTGGAAAAACTGTCTTAGAATGCTTGCCTAAAAATGCAAGCTTCGCACTCATTATTTTTAAACACAACACCTGGAAACATCAAGTTGAAAGATCTAAGATGAAGATGACCTAGTCTAGCATGACACAAGGCATCGTTATTCGACATAGAAGCAGAAGTAAATCAGTATACATAATCAGGAACATGAGTAAGATCTTTTAGCATATATAAGCCCCCCTTAGTTACTCCTTTCCCAATTAGTCTCTTGATCTCAATATCCTGAAACTTCACATCATTAAGGGTAAATATCACATTACATTGTAAATCATAAGTGCACTTCTTCAAGGATAGCAAATTTGAAGTGAAGTTAGGCATGTAGAAGGCCCTAGATTCTTTATCAAACAATTTCAGATTGCCTATTACCTTAATTGGTACCTTCTCACCGTTAGCGATCATTACATGACCATGAGCTCGTTCAATAACTTTAATAAGTATAGTATCACTAATCATGTGATGGGATGCACTAGAGTCAATTATAAAAGGTTTTGACATATTGCAAGCATTATATGAATGGCAATTTCTAGCTGGTGCATATACAATCCTAGACTGACCTAGATGATTATTTGGGTCATACTCAGTACTAGAAAGATCAATACTACCAGTCCCAATCAAGGATGCATAAAAAGAATACCCAAGGGTGTTACCATTGTCCTTGAAGATCTTGATTAGAGAGCATAAATTTCTGATCTCATAATCAAATCATTTTCATTGAGCCTCTTGTTACTTGGTTGAGTGGTTTGAGTTGACATGGCCTGTAAGATCCAAATCCTAAGTCTAAAAAAAATTCATTTCGTTATAGAGTCTCCTAAGGTCTTAACTCCCCATTTAAAAACCCATACAATTATTTTACAGTAGAGGTTTTATGTATTTCAATGCAAACTTTAACAAATTAACCCTACGAACTACCCTTGCCAAGAGAGGTCAAATTGTAATATTTAGGGATCGAATCCACATGGAGCGTGGGCACACAATAGACTCAATACAGTCGCGATTAAGCTAGGCAAATAGATTAATAAGAAGTAAATAAAATATAACACATGATTGATTGATTGGTAAGTAAACAACAATAGTAAATAGCTAGAATTCGATATCTAATGTAAAGGATAGAGGCTAAGGGTATTAATCATAGGACTTGATATCTAATGTAAAAGACGCCAGCTCTCGCTGTGAGTCTAATCTATTGACTAAATCCGATGTCTCAGCTCTCGCTTGTTGACATGGAATGACCGTCGATCGATGGCAATGATCCTGTGTCGATCGATGATCTCTTCAGTCAAGTTTTATGACATAATTTGATAAGTTCACTAAATTAACAAAATCATCTCTTGTTTGTTTATAGCAACCTAGCTCAACATGATTAATTCTGGTAGTAGACCATGCTCTCTCTTGCGCCTAACAATCCTATGATCAGGTTTCTAGTTAGCTACTCTATAACACAAGAAATAAGCACAATTTTATTAAAAGATCAAATAATCAACCTAGCAATTTATTGTTTGGCTAATCCATCAATACCATTAATAAACCCTAAACCTAACAACAGATCTACGCAGACATGATCTTTATTAAAGAAATCATAGATGAATAGACTAGATATAGAATAGAAATCAAATAAGAACCAAAGGAGTTCTAGGAGAACTCTGAAGGAGTTCATGCCTTCTCTCCTCACCCTAGAACAATAGATAGAATAAAGCTTGATGCCCAAACAATGGCATAGAAACATATAAGTAGGGTTTTAGGTCGTCCATGGGTATTTTGGTAAATTTTGATAGCTTCTGGGGTTAAGACGGCCATAAAACAAGTCGGCATGTGTCTTCTGGGATCACCTTCGATCGACACCAAGGCAGTGCCATCGATCGGCATTCATTCATCTTCTCGATAGCTTCCTCTCACAAGGCAGACAGACTACTCTCCAGTAAAACAAGCATGACTTTAGATCTAACCGTCAGATGGACCTCAAACCGGTGGAATTAAAAAGCTAACTCAAATCTGCATCTTCTACCCAATGATCAACCCAATCGCATAACAAACATCTGACGCATCTGCACAGTTCTGTATCTCTAAAAAGCTCCAAAATAACCAAAGTTCTCCAGAACGTACCTGAACCTGAAAATACTCTAAAACATACTCCAAACACATATATTAGACTCTAAATAGGGTTGTTATCATGGCACAATAGTGGTAAATATCAGGCCCTATCAAACATGGAAAACCAAGTGTCTACATCTTCTTTTCTCTTTTGAAACCATGTACCAACGAAGTTTCGCATTGCTTAATCTCCTCTGGCTTTCTCATTATTTATGATCTACTTTGTAACCTCCATTGAATGCTTTCTCCTTTGTAGATTCTCAATACTGCGCTGTAGCATTCTATGTCTGGCAGCTGTAGTGTCTGATATATCCTCCAATTTCTGAGAAATATCTTCTGATAGCAGGCTCTGAGAAAAAAACAATCTCATTGAAACGGTCTTCTAATTGTTTTTCTGCTGCGCACTTCATTCTGTCGAAATCAGTATAGACCAATGACATGATGCTGCTGTCGATGTCACTCTATCTGGTCTACTCACATGATGTCTTCGAACAGTATCCAAATCTTGCTTCATCTCATCCATGTGTGTGGTCAAACTGGGGAGGCATTTGTCTATAGGATAGTAGACATACTAAAGCCTCCTGTAGAAATCATCTAATGACATCTCTTGAGCTTTGTAGATCGCATTCACAATATCGTCAATCTCTGCTCTGCTGTATGTCTTTGGTTTCTGCCTAGACATACCAATCTCTGTTGCATGTTCAGGGAAACATATGTAGCTATACTCAAACATAGTAGCTCTCTCTAGAACTGCCATGATATCTTCTTCTTGCACATTCACAACTCTTCTGTCTAGAGCTTGTGCATTACCATTTTCATCTCTGGAGATGCCATAATCATCTTTCTTTTCCCAAAATAAAATTCTTATGTCATCAGCATCAAAAGCTCTCATTCCATACTCTACGCGACCGTTTATCAGTAGGGGATTTATCCAACTGATCGGTCCTGGATTTTCGGAAGTAAAGGGGTTAGATGTACAAAACTCTTGGACTCCTAAAATAGCGGTATCGATCGATGCATTCTTCTTGTTGTCGATCGTTGGTTGAGTTTGGATCTGCTCGTGCTTATGCTCCTTGTTGTCGATCGATGCCGGCATCTGTGCGTCGATCGATGGCTGTTGCTGTTGTCTAAATCAATTCCCTTGTCGTTTAGCCATATAAGGGCGTCTACTACATCCTCCTAAGGTAGAGTTAGAAATTTGCCATAAAGATCTCGTGGACGTCCTTCTGTATCACAAATGGCGTTGGAATATTTTTTTCTTTGATGAAGCATGGAACCACAAATTTTCCAGGATCTCTTTTCTTCTTCAAACAGGTTCTATGCTTCATCTTCTCTCTGAGGTGATTGAAAATTATCTCTATTTCATCATCTATCTATGTTTCCCTGAAAACATCCACAATCTGTGAGTATAATAAGCTTCATCAAAAGAAATATCTAGAGGAATTTTGAAAACTCTTTTAGCAAAGCTCTCTATCTCCTTTTCATTGGCTTCTCTGCGTTGATGTTCTTTTGCCTCCTCTTTGAGTTTCCCTCATCTTCTGTATCAGTATCCATAGCTTCATATGTGTTTGTATTCTGTTCTGAGGTTGCCACAGTCAGACGTACAATCAAACTTGCATCGAGGTTTGGTAGCCGAACCAGGTGTTCCTCTTTTCGATCGATGCCAGAGGTGTATTGTCGATCGAATTCTTCTATCACACTGTCGATCGATGTCACGAGAAATATGTTAATCGATGTTAGTCGATTCACACAAAGACACTGATTCAGTAGGTTTCAAATTCGATCGATTCTCTCTGGTAGGTGTCGATAGATGCGAATGAGAAGTGCCGAGTGATATGAAATTTCCACACGAAAATCGCTGGTTTGGGGCTTCTGTCTCTTTACTTCATGCCAGAAATCATCATCAATCAATTCATTGACATAGTTCTTTTTCCCACCCTCGATCTTCTCCTTAATCAAGCTCTCATGCCTCTTAATGGTCTCACTTGTTTGCATCACTTGATTCTCCAATTTCCTCACATGAGTGCTGAGGTTTTCAAACTTGGTGTTGAGGTTGAAGTACAGACCATCTATCTTTTCATTGAAATTCACAGTCATCTTCTGCTGTCCCTCAAAAAATCTGTCAACCATTGCTTCAATCTTGCTTGCCAGACCATATGGAGGAGGATTTTGGTAGTAGGAAGATCCATAAGTCTTGTTGTTGTTGAAGGGTCTTCGTTGTGAATTCCGATTAAAGTTACTTCTTTGACCAGTACCATAGGAGTTCCTATTGAAGCCCAAATTCCCTTGTCTCTGGAAACCATTCTCATCGATGTAGTTTACATCTTCTTCTTCAATCTCATCTTCTCTAGACTCAGTTACTTCCACTTCTGCGAAAGTAACATGTTTCTTGAAAAATCTCTCAACACTATCTAGTTTTGCCTTGACCTCTTCTATCTGCTCCTTGCTTACAGCTGGAGCTGATTTTCTTCTCTCAAAGTCAGTGTTCTTGGTGCTGCTGCTAGATGCCAGATTCTCAATCAATCTCGTTGCTTCTTCAGGGTTTTTGGTGCTGAAATTTCCCTCACTAGTTGTGTCCAAAGCCATCTGGTATTTTAATCTAATACCGCTGAAGAAAGTGCTGAGAAGCTGCACTTCGTTGAACCCGTGATGTGGACAGTCTCTCTTGTATGACTTGAATCTGATCCACGAGTTTCTGAAAGATTCTGAAGGTTCTTGCGAAAAAGTAGCAATCTTGCCCCTCAGATTTTCTGCTCTAGCATCATCAAAAAACTTACGCAAGAAAGCATTTTCGATGTCAGTCCAGGATATCAGGGATCCTGGTGGTACTTGCTTAAGCCAATGTGAAGCTTCTCCACCAAGTGAGTATTTGAAGAGCTTACAGAAAAGATAGTCCTCGGGGACTCCATTGGCTTTGATAGCAGTCACTAGATCCTCAAGTCGCTCCAGATGATCCATAACGTTCTCATGTCGCAACCCATGGTAAGGTGTCTCCGCTAGAAGTCCGAAGAAAGCGGGCTTGATCTCAAAATTGTTTCTCTGAAAATCTAGAGGACGAATGGCGGATCTGTTGGTGTAGAACTGGTCTGGACGGTTATAGCCAGCCAGCATTCTCAGAGAAGCTTGGGTGTTGGCTTCAGGTTGAACTATTGCAGAGTCTACTTCTTCTGCTTCTGTATCAGGGATTACAGCCCCCTAATCCTCTATCTTTTAAGCTGCTGCATTACGTAGATGACCGTTGAGGTCATGCAAGTCTCCATTGTCATTATGAACCACTATTATAGGCGCAACCATATGAACTCGTCTTCTGTCGTCGATCGATGCGGGTAAGATGCTGTCGATCGATGCTAAGTGATCAATGTCGGTCGATGCTAGACTTCTGATGTCGGTCGATGCTGTCCGTAAAGAAGTGTCGGTCAACGCTGAGTTGGTGTTGTCGATCGATGCTTGTCGTCTTTCTTTGTGGATCGTATGCTCGAGTTATTGTGGGTCAGAGAATAGTAATTCTTGTCCTTTGATGCTCTTGATAGTATTTTTCATGCACCTGAAAAACAAAGAAAAAGAAAAATCAGTAACTTGAAAGTACCAACAAACCTAGACTAAATCCTAGAAATAAAATCTAAAGGCGATCAATGTTCCCTGGCAACGGCGCCAAATTTGACAAGATGGCGTTTTTATTGTTCTAGCAGGGTATAAATATCCTATACAATTAACTATCAAATTAACCCTTAATCCTAACACACAAAACAATACTCTTACCAAGAGAGATCAGGTGTAGTACTTAGGGATCGAATCCACAGAGAACAATGACACACAATAGATTTCTTATTTCTAAAAGACTAAGCTATGTGATTATATATATTGGTAACAAGTAATCGGTTTAAGAAAATATTCCTTATCAGAAGGTGTAGATGCAATATGGATTTATGCTATTAATGTAAATATGGAAATATGCTAATAATGTAACTAGATGTAAATGTAAATATGTTAGATCTAGGGTTTCAAGCTCAATGAATTATAGGGAATATATGCACATATATGTGAATATTCTAGAACTCAAATGTTAACTATTCTGACCTTTTTAACTCCAACTCTCGTATGAGAGCAAAAGGAAAAACCATCGTTTGACGACTAAGGAGTTATGAATCTTCTCCCTAAATAAATCCTAAAACTATGATGCAGTGATGGTGCACACACACACTTTGCCACACTCCTAAGCTCACCATCAAACCACCCCAACACACTATTTCTGGTGCAATACATAAAGTATAAATATAAAACCCTAAAGTCTGGGTCAAAACTCGTCCATGGGTAATCTTGTGTCTTGTTTCTAACTTGGTCTCGAAATAGGTTGTCTGATATTTGGTCATTGATCGATGTCAGATGTGCAACATCGATCGATATTGGTCATGTAACATCGGTCGACGCCAAGGTTGTGTCGTCGATCGACGAAAGTCTTGTACTCCTCTAAATGCTCCAAAAGCTCCATGTATCTCCATATATCTCTAAAACGTTCTTGGACCTGTAATGACCTTAAGACATAGCCTAGACACACATATTAGACCCTAAATAGAGCCTATAACATGGCCTGAAACTGGTAATAAATAGGCTATATCACAATAATATTCTGATTGTGTGGAGTTTAGCCATTGGTGCAAAAGTATCAATGTAGTCTTCTCAATACATTTGGGTGAACCCTCTTGCCACTACAAGAAAACATCGTTATTCTGAGGGACATACCGAGGGAAACTGAGTTCCTCGGAATTTTCTGAGGATAAACCGAGGAAATACCGAGGAAAGAAAGAAATGTGGTTTCCTCGGAATTTCCTCGGAAATTTCCGAGGAAATTCCGAGGAAGACCAAGTTCCTCGGAATTTTCCGAGGAAATACCGAGGAAACAGGGTTCGTCGGAAAAAACCGACGGTTATTTCAAAAATTCCGAGGACTTTTTGTAGCCGTTAGAGAGCCGTTGGGGGAATTTTAAAAATTCCGAGGAAATTCCGAGGAAGTGTCGATTCTCCTCGGAATTTCCTCGGAATTTCCTCAGTATGTCGGCAGGATTTCATCTATAAATTCAGCCACCCCTCTTCCTCTTCATTCCACTCCATTTCTTCTTCTTCCCTCCTACTATCACGAATTTGGTTTCAAAAAAACATGTCTTCTTCAAATTATTTTCGTTCTTGGATCGATCGACCTCATTTGGATCCGGACACGAGATTGCTTACGGAAGAATACCAACGAGGTATAACCGAATTCATGGGGTTAGTTCGCCGACAACCGGAAGCAGAAACAGGTAAGTTAAGATGTCCTTGCTCTAATTGTAAAAATAGAAAGGTTATTAAAGAGTGGGATGTTTGGACTCATCTATATTTGAGTGGGTTTACACGAAGTTACAAAATTTGGTATCATCATGGGGAAACTAATTATGAACTTGGTAGTACTAGCGAACCTCAGCCGGCGGTTAGATTAGAAGAACCTATTAGAACGGATGTAGATTATGGTGTAGGTACTGAGCAGATGGTAAATGATCATTTTAGAGGGGAAGATTTACCCAATGCAGAAGCTAGGAGATTTTATGATATGTTGGATGCTGGAAAGCAACCATTGTACGAAGGTTGCAGAGATGGTCATTCAGCTTTATCATCTGCTACAAGACTGATGGGCATTAAAACAGATTATAACTTGGCTGAAGATTGTGTGGATGCGATAGCTGATTTTGTTAAAGGTATTCTACCTGAGGATAATGTAGCTCCAGGTTCATACTACGAGGTTCAGAAACTCGTAGCTGGTGTTGGTTTATCTTATCAAGTAATAGATGTATGCAGCGATAACTGCATGATTTATTGGAGGGCGGATGACCAGCGGATTACATGTAAATTTTGTGGGAAGCCTCGTTATAAAGATACGAGTGGAAGAGTTCCAGTGCCATATAAGAGGATGTGGTATTTGCCTTTGACGGAAAGGTTGCAGAGGTTGTATCTTTCGGAACGCACAGCGCAACGAATGAGATGGCATGCAGAGCACTCAACAAATGGTGAGATTAGACATCCTTCAGATGCAAAAGCGTGGAAGCATTTCCAATCAAAGTATCCCGACTTTGCGTATGAGAGAAGAAATGTCTACCTTGGATTATGTACTGATGGTTTCAGCCCGTATGGGAAGAGTGGAAGACAATATTCTCTATGGCCAGTCATTGTTACACCATACAACTTACCCCCAAACTTGTGCTTGCGACGAGAGTTTCTGTTTCTCTCCATTCTCGTTCCCGGACCAGAGCATCCTAAGAGATCACTTGATGTGTTTCTTCAGCCACTAATATATGAGTTGCAACAACTATGGGCTGAAGGTGCTGAAACATACGATATTTCGTGTAAAGAGAACTTTCAAATGCGGGCAGTACTAATGTGGACAATAAGTGATTTTCCAGCATATGGTATGTTATCTGGATGGACAACGCATGGGAGGCTATCATGTCCATATTGTCAAGATGACACAGATGCTTTCCAACTAAAGAACGGAAGAAAAACATGTTGGTTTGACTGTCACAGACGATTCCTACCACCTGATCATCCATACCGTCGGAGTAAGACTTTGTTTAGGAAGAACAAGCAGGTGTTTGATGGTCCACCTGAAGAAGTTAGTGGGTTAGGTTTGAAGACACAACTAAGAGATTTTGGTGCAGCAAGGACGCCAGACGTCGGTGGACATGAGCATTTTCCGGTAGATGCTGTTGGAGAACTATATAACTGGCACAAAAAAAGTATTTTCTGGGATCTGCCATATTGGGAGGATCATCTGCTAAGGCATAATTTAGATGTCATGCATATTGAGAAGAACTTTTTTGACAATCTCATGAACACGATCCTTAACGTTCAAGGTAAAACAAAGGATAATTTGAAGTCAAGACTGGATTTAGTCGATATATGCGCTCGTTCAGAACTTCATGTTGATGGGAATGGTAGGGCTCCTTTTCCCATATACCGACTTGATGCAGAGGGAAAAAATGCCTTCTTTGATTGGATTTCAAACGATGTGGAGTTTCCAGACGGTTACGCATCTAATTTGCGTAATTGTATCGACAGAAAGGAAGGAAAGTTTATTGGCTTGAAAAGTCACGATTGCCATGTGTTGATGCAGCGCCTCCTTCCGTTTGCCTTCAAGGAACTATTACCACGAAATGTTCATGAAGCAATTGCAGGGATAAGTGCTTTCTTCCGCGATTTATGCACCAGATCAGTGACTCTTGAAGGTATTGAAAATCTGAAGACTAACATAGCCGTGATTCAGTGCAACCTTGAGAAGATATTTCCTCCCTCATTTTTTGATGTTATGGAGCATCTTGTTATTCACCTGGCAAGAGAATTGGAACTTGGTGGTCCTGTGCAGTATAGATGGATGTATCTGTATGAGCGGTATATGTTCCATTTGAAGAAGAAGGTGAAAAATTTAAGTAGGGTGGAAGGTTCTATAGTCGCACAGATGATCAATGAAGAAATATCAAACTTTGCCGAGTACTACTTTCCAGCAGGAGTTCAGACCAAAAACAGAAGACCTGCTCGGCATGATGATAGAGGCGAACGGGCAACATATCATGTTAAGGTTCCAGATATTTTCACAGATGTTGGACGACTTAGCGGAAAACCAAAGGACCGTCGACTTACTGAGCAGGAGCGAAGTCATTTGCAAACATATTTGCTCACCAATTGCGAAGATGTTCTTCAATATGAGAGGTAAATTTATTATCTTACAAATTTTTATTTTAACAAATTAACATTTATACCTTTTTAAAAACATTATTGTCATCACATGTACAGGATTTTCATGGCAGAAAAGCGGTTCGAATATAGATACGCCACAGAGGAGGACCTAGAAGAAATTAAGCAGAGAGAATTTGCTGGATGGATGTTTACTTATGTGAGTGCCTTAACAAATTAAAATATCATTTAACACATATTTATACTAATTCATTATGTGCTATTAATAGGTGTCAGCTGGTTTGGCCAGAGGTGAAACATATGACGATTGGATACGCGAGATGGTGGTTGGACCAAACTATGTTGTGAAGTCATATCCGAGATTTTGTACTCGGGGATATGCATTCACAACTGAAAAGAGGAGACGTTCGCGTACGACCTATGATGCTGGTGTTTGTTCTGCATCAGGAGATGATGTATACTACGGACACATACGTGAGATTATGGAAATCAAGTATTTGGGCATGCTTGGATTGCGCTGTACTGTTTTCTATTGTGATTGGCACGACAACACTCCAGATCGAGGTGTGAGAACAGATGCATTTGGTGTTACATCAGTACATTCGAGGCGAAAGCTGCAATATTATGATCCTTTCATTCTTGCTTCTCAGGCCGATCAGGTAAGTAAATGTTAATTATTCAGAATGATTGATCATAATTTATATTTTTACTAATAATTTTTTAAATGTTACAGGTTTGTTATATCAAGTACCCCCGGATAAGGAACAGAGATGATCCATGGGTTACTGTTACAAGACTCAACCCGAGAGGCCGAGTTCAGGGAAGTTCTGAGCTGGAAGACCCACTACAACCAATCACATCTGGTAACTTAAGTGCTGCAGAAGATGTAGCTGAAGGTGGCCTTGTAGTCGATTTAACCGACTTCGCAGAGGAAGCTGTCGTTCACGCAGAGAATGAACCAGTTATTGGAGAGTTTCACCAAGATCCAGATTCAGATTCATCCGGTGATGACGACTCGGAAACAGACTAGTTTTTTTTTTTTTTTTTAAACGGAAAATTCCGAGGAAATTCCGAGGAACATGGGTTTTTCAGTAAAAAACCTCTTGTTCCTCGGAATTTCCTCGGAATTTTCCGAGGAAATTCCGAGGAAAGGTACAATTTTCAGGGTTTCCTCAGAATTTCCTCAGAAAATTCCGAGGAAATTCCGAGGAACAAGAGGTTTTTAACCGAAAACAAGGTTTTGCGGATTGATTAACACATATATAACCTTCATTAAGTGTTTTAACCAGATTATGAATTTAAATTAGGTGTTTTAGACGATAATAAACAATTTTACGATTGCATGAATGAAAACCACACAACATAAGAGAAACACTTATGCACTTTAATAAACGTTAAAGGGAATACTTACAATTATGGCCTTTTTGCAAAAGTAACTCAAAACTTGGAGTCAAACAGAAAACTAACCTTTTCTGTTTGACTCATTTTTTTTTGAGATTTTCACCCCACACGTGCATTTTATCTACGAAAATGCCATTAACCTTTTTTTTTTGGTTTTTCGAAAATGGCTTCTTTACTGTCTCAACCTCATCATCTTCAAGTATTTACAGTATTGCCACTACCATGAATAGTTCAACAACCTTGTACTACCTGTTTGGAGCTTTTAATGCCCTTTAATGAATAGTTCAACAACGTTGTACGACCTGTTATGAACTAAAAACAACATTTATTTCACTTTCTCTCCATATTCATCCAAAAAACTCAAGCTTTTGATTCAAAATATTTTACGGTTGACAGAGCCATATTTCTTTCGTTTTGACTTACGGTTGCTTTCGTTTGAGATTCTGGGTGGTTGGAGAAGACCCTGTGTGCAAACGAAGTCATCTCACCTAGTTT
>CAJHQP010004929.1:0-50385 GCA_905132765.1 Moricandia arvensis | reverse complement strand
AAATCTTTTATTTATAATTAAAATTCTTTAAATTATTAATGGTTAGACTATAAGATTTTATTAGGGGCAAATCTCTCAAATAACCTTTTTTGAAGTTTTTGTCATAAAAATAAACTTTGAAAGAAACATGACTAAATACATTTTTTGTTCTAAAAATTTTAATATTTTTTAATTTTTAAACCTCAACTCCAAAACTCCACCCCATAACTCTAAACTCTAAGTTTAGATTAGTTAATTCAAAAGTATAAATATATATTTACATCATTTAATAAAGTCTATTTTGATCATTTTTCTCCTTGAGTGTTATTTCTGGGACAAATTTTTTTTAGTTCTATTTTGGTCTTTATCTCTTAAATAAAATCAATTAAATTGATTAATTATAGATTTACTTTTTGAAAATTTTTATGGCTTTTATTGAATCTTTAAATATTATATATGGTAAAGTATTATTAAAATATAAATTCTCTAAAAATTTATCAGTTTTTCAATCAAAGTTCTAAACTTGGAACAACATATAAGAATAACAAATAGAGCTCTTTATATTTATATATGTTTCTTAAAAATCATTAAAATTATTTAAGAGTGAATCTCTTTATTTTTTAGTCTATTTGTGATTGTTGATTATCAACCACAACTTCTTATATTGATAACCAAAAATTGCAATGGTTGATAACCAAACATTACAATAGTTAGCTACGGGTTGTAATGGTTAATTAACACCAAAAGTTACAATAGTTTATCACCAAATACTATTATTAACAACAATTGCAATGATTCATCACCAAAGATAGAATTGGTTATTCACTAGTAATTATATTCAACAATAAATCTATTTCATCTAAACGATGTTATCAGTATTTTTTAATAGAAAAAAAAAACTAAATCTGACGGTAGATTTTATTCTTAATTTTAAATTTAATAGATAAACTTTTATTAAAGATGTTTAGTATGACGTCATAATTTAATAACCAGTTTTTCTTAAAAAATTAAAACTTTATTTTTGATTATTTGGTAACCAAGTTAATCCAACTAAGTTTTAGTAAACTTGGTCATCATCTTTTTTTAAAGGCTTAAAAAAATTAATGGTCCAATTCTTTTAAAATTGAAAATTATTTGGAAGATAAATATTGTTCGTAAGCAGCTGAAATTCCGTCTACAAATTTATGGAACGATTGGTCGGTTTGTAGCTAGTGTCTTATCTTTATTTTCTATCTAACACTTTAAAAATTACAAACCATACTTTATGTAGTTTTTAGAAATAAAATAAGAATTGAAAAATGATTGTAAGAAAAAAAATTCTAAAACAAAAATAAAATTGATGTATGAATATCTTCCATCAAGTTTTTCTTAAAGGTATAAATTTTTGTTGACCATTTGGTAACCAAACTAATCTAACTAAGTTTTCGTTAATTTGATCACCATCTTTTTTTCTTAGAAGACTTAAACTTTATTTTTGACTATGTAGTAACCAAGTTAATCCAACTAAGTTTTAGTGAACTTGGTCATCATGTTTTTTTAAAGGCTTACAACCTTTTTAGTGGTCCAAATCTTTAAACTCCAAAATTACTGTTGGAAGATAAATGTTGTTCGTAAGCAGCTGAAAATTTATCTAAGTTTAATGGAATGATTGGTTAGGTTGTAACAAGTGTTTTTATCTTTACTATATAAATAATGTATTACAAATCATATTTTATGTAATTTTTAGTACTAAAATAAAATAAAAATGATTGTAAGAACGTTTTTTCTAAAACGACAAAAAGTTGATCTCTGAATCTATATTATATATATATCTACATCAACAAAATAAGATCTCATAGTTCATTTGCGTCATGTGTTTTAATTCAAAACATTATATCTTTTACCAGCATTAAATATGTCAATAATGTTCATATTTAACTTTTACATCTCTATTATATATATCTACATCAATAAAATATATATATCTACATCAACAAAATAGTATATAACGATTTTTTTACATTTACAGTTCAACCAATCATTCACAATCTAACCAAACCGAATTTGGTTTAACAAAATCTAAAATGGATTTAAAAAATGGGATCAAACTTGGACGTAAACCTGAGCAACCATAAAAAAACAAGGAACCCGGTTTGAGAAGAAAAATGGCTAAACCCATATTCATCTTCGTGTCTATTTGTGAAGTAACAAAAAAATAGATTTTTATAAAGAGTGTAGAGACGTAACAGCTGGTCCTTTTGAAAATTCTCAAGAAGTCGTCATCTCGTCTCCAGCTCCGGCGGTCGGTGCTTCTCACCGCCGTTGGAAGCAGCCCCGTTCCGTCTCCTATGTAGTCTCTACGGCTTTTAATCATGGCAACCTTGAACGTATTTGAGAGGTATAGCTTTGGATCTGGGTTTGAGGAAAGGAGAGGATACGATTGTTCTGATGTCGGGTCCTTGATCGCCTTTGCTTGGATGGAGAACAGATCTGAGGTCGCGTCGGCTTCATAATGGTGGTCGTGAGCTAGTTTGTTGGGTTCAGAATCTTTTGAAGTCTGATGGGATCGTACGGTCTTAAGGTTCTCCCGTTTGTGGCTGTTTCCTCAATGTTTAGTGTTTGTTGATGCTTTGGTATTTAGTACTTAGTAGATAGTGTTGATTGTGGTTGTGAATCTGAGAAGTTGATGGTCTGAGATCTCGTGGAGAAGAGGTTAGGTTTTGTCATCATTGTCTCGTCTTGCTTGGGACGCTTCGCTAGCTTCGAATCTTTTTCTGGTGCGCGGTGCAGGACTTAACCGGCTCTGATGTGGGTGGCTACTTCTTCCATCGGATTTGGTGAAGCAAATTTCAAGCGGGTCATCAATGTTTCTTCAGTTTGGTTAGCCCGTCTATGGGTGTGGCTTTGCCTATTATCCTTTGTAGTGTCAATACTTTTACCTTGCCTTGTCTTCGGTAAGGTGTCGTCGCTCAAACTGTGGTTTAATGTTGAATGTTTAGTGTGAAGTTGCGATGCTGTGAAGTGGTGTTGTCCCTTGGTATTAACCGACGGGTTCTTCCGGAATTTTGGTAAGGGGCTTTGGAGCTTTAGTTCAACTGCGTTTGGTCTTTGAGTAGTTATATGTCAACGTCTTCTTCGTCGGCTGCTCAGGTTAGAGTTTCGTTATCTCATGCTTCCATCATTTGAAGCTTGTTCTTGAGTATCGGTTGCTAGTGGTTCTTTGTTGGAGTTGGTCTTGGATCTTTTCTTTAACCTCAAATAAATCGGTCTTCAACGCTTTCTTGCTCAATTTAATTTCAATTATCGTATTGCTTCATCTTTTTTCTTTTGTGTGCTCCAGAAGATCTCAGAGTTCATTTGCGTCTTATGTTTTATTTCAAGTTATGTAACCTATGGGCCGTGTTTAGTTCTGGCTCCAAGTGGTAATGTGTACCTCTTCGGCTTATGACTCCGAAAGAGTGATACACCTTTGTCGGCTTTGTATATTTCAAGGTTTAAATGGTATAAATCCATCAGATAACAACAAAAAAAAGAGTTTGGAGAAAATAGGAAGAGAAGGGAAGTTTTGGTTAGATAATGAATTATGGTTTTTTGTTGTGTTATTGAGCCCAATTTCCCTTCATCTTATTATCCACCTGTTCTTGACAAACTATGCGATAATATCAAATTTCAAATCCTCTATACTTATCCTTCAGGTAAGTAGCTATACAAGAATGCAAAACTTAGTATTATAAAAACTAGATCGTTTTCCGCGCTATACGCGGATAATTACTATTTAAATTTTATTAATGATCTGGTTCAAAGAAAATGGTGGTTCAAAATTTTTTTTTAATATTAAATATTTAAATATTGTAGCATCTTCTTGTGTTTATAAATTATGTAATTTGTAGGATATAGTAAAAGAGGAGATACATGTTCTGATATTTGTTTTTTGAATGTTGCATATAGCTTTATTTTCTCGCATTTTTTTATTAGTTTTTTTAAATTTTAAAATCGAGTTCATAAAACATAGACAGTTCAGAAAATAACACGAGAAATTTTTTTAGTTGCGTTTTCTTAATGATAATCTTCTGAGTTGTAAATGGAGGTTTACCTCGAAATCATGTATTGAAATTTACTCTAAATAATTCAAATGATTGGAAATGTTATATCCTAATGTTGATCTTCTTAAGAAAATATTCCCTCGAGTACTTTCTCATGAACATCCATGATTTTACATTTGATCATCGGTAAATCTTTCATTTTATATTTACATTATCGTAGAACAAAAGTAAGCTTATCATTCAACTTGTTTTTTTCTTTTCAATAATGACAAAACAAAAAATGACATCTAGTAAGATAGAGAAAACTATTTTTTAGTGACATCTGGTAAATAATTCTCCTTTCCTTTGTGTTGCTGAAGTTTTTGTTGATTTGTGTTAAAACCTTGTTTTCGTTTCATTGTCTTGGAACATTTGTTTCAGTGGTTCGCATCAGGAAACCTCAATGTTTCACCTATTTTACGTTAGATAATGTTATCAGAATTCATAGTTCAAATAGTGTTTTAGTCAAACTTAGACCTATCACTCCTAACTACAATGTGGAATGAATTAGACACTGGGAAATGTGTTTTATTTTCACTTGCCTATTATGAGTTAAATTATGTCAACTCCTTTGCTGCTCTGGAACTGATTTGTTAATCCAAAGTGAGTTGCTCCACGTGCTCTATTTAAAACTAAACAAAGTTAATGCTCACCTCCTCCACTAAGTTGCTCCACGTTCGCTGCAAATCACAATGACACGCTGCTATAATAGAGAAGTTCCAACCACACTGCTCAATATCTCCCTTTTTTTTGCCATACATCTTATCAAGATGCCTAAGGCCTTTAGCTACCCTGCCCGTATTAAACAACACAGACTTGCTTCGATCTCCCTTGACTTCTATCGGATCAACATCACTGCTTACGTCGAGTATTGTCTTGATTGCTATCTTCACATCTCTTTAGTTCCCGATATGCAGCTCGGTTGTCGTATGCCTACATGAAATACAAAAAAAAAGCAAACCAATTAATTTTAAAATCAAATGCAGAAGTCTTTCTACACAACACAACATTGAAGTCCCAACACTGAAACACATAAAATGATTAGAAATGGCATTTCTCTCAGGTCTTTTGGATTCCTTTTGATCGCTTCAGGGTAATGTCTCACATTATCATGATACTTCTTCTCCTTGAAGAGCTCACTACCTGTATTAGAAACACAACATGATGTTAGTTCAACTCTCTTTACCTAGATATAATTGCGATAAGAAAAATATCTTTTGAACCTGCAAAATAATGTGAAAATAAAGGTGAAGCAATAAAACAACAAACATGGTGCTACTCCACAAAATTAAGAATACTAAGTAGTCAAATTTTTCCTTCAGTGAGTCACTACAACTAAGCTTCATGAGAGAGCAATCAAATGCTTAAAATCACCATGGTTGTGTAGGATGCAGATCCAAAGACTTTACTCTCTCAAACTTTTGAGCTAATTTTCCTCAGTTAGAACCATATATATCCGGATCTGAGATCCTTCAACTATTGTAGGTTTTCAGAGTAGAGTTTGATTTAGGTTTAGATATAGAGTTGTAGAGAAGGATTAAGGGGAGATGAAACGAAACATTCAAAAATAGATTGAGAAGGTAACACAAAGAAAAAAAAATCAGAAATCAAGAATGATGAAGTGGATGAGTCGGGAGATACTTTCATGCTTGAAACGAAACAGAGTTACTTGACATGGACTAGAGTGGACCGAACTATAATTATAATATACCCCACATAAAAGTCCATTATATCTCAACAATGGTGACTTGGCAAAATCAAACTTCTTTATTGATTGATTTTATTTACTGATGTAGATAGGCTAAATAAAGTTCATATACAACTTTTAGTAATGTAAGATTATATAAGATTCTTAACCTATTAGTGGGTATACTTAAGCTTCTCGTGATGCAATGAATAGTAAATGGAACGTAATATTTATTTAAGCATTTACAATTTGGGGCGTTATGTACACAAACAAAACATAAACCCCAAAAAAAGGGGGCAAAAAGAACAGCTAATAGGGTCATCGCAAAAGGCATTCCTCTCTTCTTTCCTCAGTCTCGTGAGCCTATCTCATAAACATTTTATATAACTGAATTTTTGGGGCAAAATAAGCATTTGGTTTCAGACAGGGATGACATCAGCGTTTTGATTATCGTCGCAGGTAATGATTAGGCCATCTGCGTAGGTCGGAGGAGGCAGCGCCACCACCTGCAGCCACTCGAGACAGGCTCTGCTGGAGGAACTATCATCAGAACGTTGTCGTGTCTTCTCACCATACCCATCACGCTCACCGTGCTTCCTTCTTTTATGTATCTGATCAATCACCACACAATCAAACATATGATTTTAACTAAGCACCAAATGTGAAACCAATTCCAAATGATCATTTCTACTAAAGACTACACAATAATAATCCATTTAAGATAGTTTGTAGGAGAATCTAAGATGGATGTGGAATAAAGCATACCCTTCTTTGAGACGCATGACACGGTTATCAGCTGAGAGGTTGCGATCAGAGAGCCACTTAAGGAAGCTGGGAGACAAATCTTTGTTCTGAGTCGTTACATTAGCCACAGTCGCTGGTTTGACAAAAGGAGAAACTTTTGATCCATATCCTGCTTTTACTAGTGCTCTTAGTCCAGATTGGAAGTCTGAGATGTAAAAGTCCGAAACATATTTCTACAAAAAAAAACAGAACATAAACCACATCAGACTTGACCAGATCTTGTACTAGTTCTTCTCAAATAAACTAACCTCTGCATGTCTAGATCCCCAAGTTAAGCATCGGTGTTTTGGATTTGCGGATCTTCCACCAAGACCTTTGTACTCATACAACTCCGTGGATACATAGACGCATCTTGGTGTTCTTTGGTATGATGACTCCAGAGGAATGCTTCCACATGTTACAACCTACCAAACAAAACAAATACATTTCAAGCTGTAGACAACTACAGTTATAAATGGTTTAATTTCATTAAAAGATTTTGATAATCAAACATGGAAGCAAATGAAGTTACATTAGTTAATTAAGTGAAGTTGATTGACACTAATCAGACCCAATGAATATAACATCCATACGAAACGACAATGATAATGACATTCTAAAACACCAAACTGAAACTATTAAAAAGACAAAACTAAAACTGGAACATAACACTTAACAAGAGATCTTTTCATAAAGGTGAAAGCTTACCCCTGTAACTTTAACGAACTGTCCATCAATGGCGCCTCTAAGCTCAGCATCTGGATACTTCTTAATGAACTCAACAACCCTTTCTTTCTCCAAATGCAGTTCCACACCAAAACCACGACGGCCGGAACCACCGCCGCTAAAACCGCCGCAATCACCACCGGTTTCTTCACCGCCACAGTTAGAAACGCCCCAACAAGCAACCCCATCGCCGCCACAATCAGCACCGCCCAAACAACCGTCTTCGGCACTTTAAACCCGACCCGAACCGGGTCGGTATTCAGACACGTCACCGACGACCCGTACTTCGCCTTGCTCGATCCCAAGTTACTAACTTGCCGGTCCATCTGACCCGACCGTCTAGACCCGGACCCAATCGGACCGGATAGCGAACCGGAGGTTATTAAACCGGTTGGCTGAAGGCTGAGAGAGCGGACCGGAATATTTCTTAACCGGACCGGAGTTGGGTCCGGACCGAACAGATCCACTGTTGGGGTTCGAAGAAGAACCGGAGACACGTGGCGGCGCATGCTGCCTCGAGTTCCCGCCGCTGCTATTACCGCCGACGATGAGAGGCGGCGGTCCTTGGGGATCGAGGAGTGAGATATCGAACATCCTTCCGAGCTCGCCGGACTTCTTGATGTCGCCTCCGGTGTAAGGCATGGCGCGCGCCGCCATTGTCGGTGGTCGGTCTTTAGGCTGCTCGAGCTTTCCGGAGACGTAGAGTCCATTAGGAAGCTGGTGGGATGGGATCCGACCCGCCATTTTCCTAGAGAGAGAGAGAGAACTTTACTCTCTTGAGTGTTTCGGAAGAGAGAGAGAGAGAGAGAGAGTAGTCGCGCGTGTAAGTGTGAGTGGCAGTGAAGGTGGAGACGAAAGAAGAAGGACGAAGGATGTTAAATGACGATAAAGGGTATATAAAGCTTCTTATATTACGAGTTTGCCACTTTAGTTAAGAGAGGTTTTGTTTTTGATTGGTTAAATTTGTAACAGTAATCCCTACAATCGTTCGCGCTTTTTTTTATTTACTCTTTTTCCATTTATGTTTCTAAAAGTTGCTGGATAACCCCTTACACTTGTTTCTTTACATTTAATCTCCTGAGTTAAAAAAAAGTTGAGTTTTTTTGACCTAGAAGAGGTGACTGTTAAACTACGAGTATTCATTTTCCAATTTTTTTATTCATTCTTAGTTGTTTTTTTTTTTTTTTTTTTTTGATTAATCTGGGGGTATCCCAGACCCATGGAGAGGCCCAGACTAATCCCCAAGGGGAGGTGTAGCCCACGGATAGACCATCTCTCCGGGTATTCAAATGGGCCCTAAAGCATGGGCCCATATCCGTGTAAGGTGACCAGGATAATTGTGACTTAGTTTCGCACAGCAGGTGGATCGAACCTGAAACGTGTTGGCGTCTCAGTCCCGTCTCCTTACCACTCGACCACAATCACCTGGTCTTCATTTCTTAGTTGTTACTTAAGTGATATGTTTATACCAATCTACAAAACTGTTCATGCATAAAATATGTATAATTATTGATTGTATAATTGTCTGTAACATTTTTTACAGTTTATAATATCATAATCATCTAGAGTTAAAAAAAAACTACTAATCCATGTATCATGTTTCCTAATTTGTCTAATAAAATAAGGAAAACTCACATTCACATGTGACTCAATCTTGAGAACTGGTTTTAGACTATGGTCTTTTTTCGAAGGGTCGACGAGCTATTTTCTCATGAGAACTATCATATAACATCATATCCCTACTAAACTATGATTTAATGTCAAATCTTCCATAATTTGAAAGTTATAAACTTATTTCTCTACGAATTAACAATTTCAAATGTATTTATCTCCGAACCGATACTTCGAAATTTAATTACCCATAGACTATGGTTTAAAATAGTTTATTATTAACCAAATAGTTTAAACCGACTAAACCAAACCAAAATTAATTTTAAACAATTTTATTAAAGAATATTGTTTGTCTTCTTCTTTAAATTTCAAAATATAGATTTTTTAACTTCAAGGAAGTTTTAGGTTTATATTTTTGTGTTTTCTGAAATTTAAAATAAATAAAAATTACATGAAGATTTCATTCTAATAATTTTAATAAAATCACAATGAAGAAATATACTTCTTAAATTTGTGTGTGACTTTTTCAAATTTGAAAGAAAAAAAAATCAAATTTTGATAAAAAAAATATATGTCAAAAAGTCTAATTTTTTTGAAAATTTGTTTTACATCAAAATTCAACAAAACATAGATTTTGACATATAATTTTACTTTCAAATTTGTTCATTGTAATTTTGTTGAATTTTGTAAACATAAAATCTTCATGTAATTTTTTATTTTAAATTTCATAAAAATGCAAAAAAAATTAGTAAAGCTTTTTTGAACTCCAAAAAAATTATATTTTGAAATTTCAACAAAAAGATAAACAATATTTTTTAATAAAAATTGTTTAAAATGAATTTTGGTTTAGTTTAACCGGTTTTAAACTATTTGGTTAATAATAAACCAATCAAAACCACGGCCTATGGATAATTAAGTTTCGAAGTATCGGTTCGGGAGAAATACATTCAAAATTGTTAATTTGTGGAGAAATAAGTTTATAACTTTCAATCGTGGAGATTTGACATTAGATAACAGTTTAGTGAAGATCTAATGCTATATAATAGTTTTCGTGTGAAAATAGTTCGTTGACCGTGTTTGGAACGACAAAAGTGTAGCCCTTTGACCATTGTTTACAATACAAGCTTGAACATCAAATTCGGAATTCTTTATTGAATTAAAGATCGACACTGTTGTTGCCTTGTTGATGTTGTCATTATTTTTATTATTTTTATTAATTTCGTTGTAAAAGAAGTTTATTAGAGTTTTGTTGTTGGAGTCACAAGAACTGATAGATCCGATGGTGTTAACCCATAATAGTCTAATAGACCTCTCTTAGTGTAGGACCATCTCCAATGTCCCAGTGCCAGCCGTTTCTATAATCATTATAAGTTCATACACGTATAAATTTTTGGAATGAATATCATCTTCTCTACCTTGTATTTTTTTTGCATTTAAATTCTAAATGATGTTCAATAATTGAAGCAGTTTAAAATATACACTATAGTACAAACATAGTTAGTAGATTGAAATCTTTGTTTCTAATTTCAGCGGCTATACCACTTGTTGTTAATCAATTATTCAAAGCTTAAGATATACATCCAGGACCGG
This sequence comes from Moricandia arvensis, assembly GCA_905132765.1. NCBI lineage: Eukaryota > Viridiplantae > Streptophyta > Magnoliopsida > Brassicales > Brassicaceae > Moricandia > Moricandia arvensis. Next base: position 39,948 of record CAJHQP010004929.1, on the reverse strand, counting down.
GCGTGATTGTGGTCGAGTGGTAGGAGACGGGACTGGGACGCCAACACCGTTTCAGGTTCGATCCACCTGCCTGCACGAAACTAAGTCACAATTATCCTGGTCACCTTACACGGATATGGGCCCAATGCTTTAGGGCCCATTTGAATACCCGGAGAGAGGGTCTATCCGTGGGGCTGCACCTCCCCTTGGAGATTAGTCTGGGCTCCTCCATCGGGCCTGGGATACCCCCAGGTTAATCAAAAAAAAAAAAAAGATAATAAATCAGATTGATGATTACTTTTCTTCCACTATGACATCTCATCAAGTAGTACTTGCAGTCTTGTATAATACTTTTAAACATTTACCTAATGATCATTAGGTGTGTTGGTTCTACATGTAGGTCTAGGAGGCTTGCTAAGTTCACGTATCCTTTCGATATATTAAACCTTATTGAACATTTTGGTTTAGCAATGACATCATTTATTAAGATTTTAAGCATAGTGAGATTCATATATTTAAAAAAAAAACAGTAGCACATGTTTGTAAATATCAAGAAAATATGTATATATATTTTTCTTGCACTTGGTGGATTTTTGTTCTAGCTGTCACTCCTAGTGTCAAGATTCTGCAATATTTGAATTCGCCGAGGGGTAGTTCTGGAAAATTACAATAGTCGGTGGGTGCAGCTAAGAGAATCCAAGAGATAAAATGAGCGCAAATGGGAAATTATGTCTGTAGACAAAAGTACCCCTGCAATATCAACATACCCATGCAACTCATTTGGAGTTTCTTCTATTGCTTCTGTCGGATCTAATAATAGTTTCACTAGTTAGGGCGCTTGTTTCACATCTGTTATTTCCATCCATCTGATCTATCTACATAATTCACAACATGATTCATTCAAATTTATGGCACGATTCTATTTGTCCATCTAAATAAATCATCTTAATAACATATGTTTGTTTTTTCTATTTTCATTTTCATTCTTTAGTAAATAATTATTAGGATACTTTTATTTTCATTTAATTATATTTTATTTTTGTTCACTACTCATTTTAATTTATTATCTAAAATATATTTTGCGAAAAGAAAATATATTTTTTTTTTGCATTTTTAACAAGAAAATACATTTTGTGATTTTTGGTGGCAAATGCGTTTTTATGTTTTGGCGGGAGAAGGGAAAAATATATTTTTTCCATTTTTGCGCCGCAGAAAATATGTTATACGGGGTTTAGTGGGAAAATGCATTTTGTAGAGTTTGGGAGAAAAATGTGTGTTTTCGTTTTGGTAAGAAAATGCATTTTTGTTTTGGTAGGAAAATATGTTTTTGGTGCGAAAATATGTTTTGTGGTTTTTGACGGAAAATATATTGTATACGAATTTGACACAAAAATACATTTATGTGGTTTTGGCAAAAAAATATATTTTTTATTTTGTGGGAAAATGCAGTTTTTTCATTTTTCGTGAATGAAAAAGTGATATTAAATTGAAGTTGTAATTTATGAATTATATAATAGGTATAATAGACATTAATATTATTTTTAAAATATAATTTCTTTTAGATGATTCAAATTGGTTCAACTAAGTCTATTCTATAAAATAGAACTCACAACTCACTTTATGTGTGATTTTTTAAGTTGGGACCATCTCATAAATAATTGCTTTAATAATTTTTGCTATTTTAATACTAATATTATTTTATTTTTTCTTTCTCTAAGCAAATAAATAAGAGTATCTTTAATGAAATCATTTTTCTGATTTCATTCCTAATATAATGTTTCTTAATTCTAGTATTTGATATTATTATTTTATATAATTTTAGCTAAATATAGTCATAATTTAATTAAAATATCATTATAATGTATTTTTTCATCTAGGATTTCAAGAGAAATATACAAAAATTATTTATATAGTTTTTAGATCATATGATAATAACAAAATTTAAAACATTAAATATATATATCAATATAGGAGGTAAATATGCAGTAACATAGTTAATAATTCTCTTATATTTTGAAACATTCACTACGAATTGATATATCTTTAATAATTTTATGCTGCTCTTATATTTTGTAAACTTAATTAATTGGCATATACACATGATATATAAATTTAAATAATTTATTCTAACTTTTCTATTTGTAAAATATTATACAGATAATTTATAAAATAATTATACCAATTATTTCATAGCTATTTGATCATCATATTTGGTATATAGGAAAAATTCGTCATATAACTTTGAAAACAAATACCAAATTATTTAAATATAAATTAATTTTTAAATAAATAGGTGTATAAATGTAGTCAAAGATATAACTAATTATATTTAAAAATAAATAAATAAAAAATTGATTCACTGTAATAAACATGATCAAATGACAAATAAATATATGTAACATATTATTGTAATTGACATAAAAACATTAAAAATAAAATAGTTTTACAAAATAAAATCTTAAAATAATATGAATATCAAATTCAAACATTAAAATGATAAAAGAAACACTCCCGCGATGATTGCGCGTATCCAATCTAGTTAAATTTTAAAATTAAAACCTAAACTCATTTCGATGGCTTAAATGATTTCAACCTAGATATCGATATATGCTCAAAAACTATATTATTAAAATCATTTTCTTTTGTTCAGAGAACAACGCTGTTAAAACTATGATGTCAACGTTATCTTCTTTATTACGTTAAATAATTCCAGTTCCATCATTTTCAGAAAATTAAGAAAATATTTTTTGATGGCCATTTGCCAGATACATATTGCATATCAATAACTAATTTGAGCGAACCTTAGCAAATACCAAAGATTTGTATTTTTTATAGAAGTTTTTGGTTTATTTAACAGGTAACATATATAAGTTGTGCTTCTAGTCAGTAATATTCGATAAGTGTATTCAAGGCTTGGGACTTTATAATTTGGCTTTGAAGTCATTATGACCTTGTTTCTCTTCAGATTGTTTGGATCTCAACTTTATGATACATTTAGTTTTTGTTTGTCTTCTTTTGTCACTCATTCACTCTCTCCAAAAGAATGTTTTATCATCTCTCATTTAGAGACCTGGCATCAAACACATGAGACGAATGTTCGTTGTTACTAGATAATTGACGAAGTTGATTTCCATATGTTCAATCATAGTTGCACAATCTTCTAATCATCCCATTTAGCAAATAGATAAATGAGGTTAGTTGGACAAACAAACTCGATCTCAAAAGCTTTTAAGAAGAAGAAGATGAAGAAGAACTCTGCATCCTTTGTTTGATCCATGACTCCAGATACTGTAAGCTCCTTATTACTGAATTGAGTGTCCCAAGATCCGGATAAGCCTGCATATAAACGGATTTGGTTCAAAAGGAGAACATAATGACCAGGGAAGCAACAAGTGATTCTAGTATTTAGATTTGACTTGACTCTTTTATATTGTGCTTATTAATTAGTGTACCTTGAATTCACAAGTGACACCAGCTTGTTGAAGGAAAGGAAGAGCTGCTTGACCAGCTTCAAATAGTACAGTCTTGTCATCAATCCCCATGAGACCACAAGCATTGGTGTCTGCATATGAAAAAAAAAGTCTGGAGAGACTTACCAAAACCCCAAGAAACCAGTGACCAACAACAATACAATACAAACCTTTATAGCATCTTTGGTAAGCTGGTTGATGACTGAAGAGCTTCAATGGAACCCATCCGCTAAAGACTGCACCTCCTTCCAAGAGTTTTTAGGGTAAAGCAGAACACTAGCCAAGGTTAACGCCCCTGTAAGAAAACCATAGTCCAGTAGAACACGGTGGCAACTGCAAGACTAGTATATCAAGGAGACAATGAAAAAAGAGATCACACCTCCTTGGCTAAATCCGCAGATATACACGTTTTCTGGCTTGATTCCTCCAGCAATCTCCTTATCTATAATGGCGTGAACGTTCTTAACTGCTTCAAGCACGCTGCTTTCATCATTGGGAGAGCCCTACCACATAAAAGCTACATGCTTGGATGACACCAAAGCAAGAAAGGTTCTTCCTTTAACTCTTAAATCTACTCAGAACCTCTATCAAGTTTAATGAAGAGACAACAAGTGTTACCGCTGTAAGAGGAAGCTCCACGGATGTCAAACAAGAAGGCATCACCATACCATCTACACAAGAGGGACAAGACCCCAATCAAAACCTAAAGATTTCTTCAGACACACAACACAGACAAACACCTTGATGGTCTATTAAAGTTAGAAACTTAAAAGAATCAAACGTACAATTGCAGGAGACTGGATTAGGAGGAGCAGAAGGGAAGAGCCACTTAGTGTTCTTAAACTCGGGGGACTTGAAAATAGTCTTGATGGGTTCGTTGGCAGGTCCGGAATCTCCAAGCCCGTGAAGCCACAAGATGAAGGTTCGTCGAGCCATGGAGTCTGAAGAAGAGGGAGATGATGATGAGTAAGGCTTGTCCTCGAAGAAGAATGCGAAGAAGGAGAACGGTGGTGAAGAGTGCGATCGAGAGAAGAACGATCGGTTTCGTCAATGTGCTTGTTCGCATGTCAATATCGATCCTGCCTTCACCATTTTACTTGGAGAGATCTCGCAAAGTTCTGTTTTTTTTCTCTGACAAAAGCAAGGAGATGTTTCCTAATGACTAAAATACCCTCGATACTTTTGGTTATGTTCTGTTCTTTTCATGACGTGCAGGCAAAGATTTGATTCATTGTTTTGCCAAAGTGAAAAGAAAAGTGTTGAGACATTACGCAAACATTAAAATTCTCATATCAATTACCAAATAAAATAAAGTAACACAACAATCAAAATACTTACACGACCATTACAAGAGGAAGAGCTTTAAGTAATCAGTGTTCTTCTTTTGTCTTCACAGACAACATGAAGGTACGATATTTATCTTTTGCTTTAAGACATTCAAGACGAACTTTGCATCCGTAACTTGATCCATGACTCTATATACTGTAGCTCCTCCTTGTTCATCCAGTGCGCAAGACCTGGATAAGCCTATCAGATAGAGGTTGTTTAGTATGTTGGATGATCTTTCTTAGGCCTTGCAAGAGGAAACTTCCAAAAATGATTTTGATTATACCTTGAATTCACAGGTGACACCGGCTTGTTCAAGAAAAGGAAGAGCAGCTTGACCAGCTTCAAAGAGCACAAGCTCATCATCAGTACATGAGACCATAAGATTGGTGTCTACATTTTGCAAAAACATGAAAGAGACTTAGGAAACTCAGAAACAATGACAAGTTATATACAGTTGATGCACCTTTTTAGCTTCTTCTGGAACTGATTGATGACTGAAGAGGTGAATGGAACCCAACCGCTAAGGACCGCTCCTCCTCCAAGAGTTTTCGGATAGAGCAGAACACTAGCCAAGGTTAAAGCACCTCCTTGGCTTAAACCACAGATAAACACGTTTTCTGGTCTTGTTCCTCTTGCAATCTCCTGGTCTATAATGGCATGGACGTTCTTAACTGCTTCAAGAACGCTTGTTTCATCAATTCGAGATCCCTAACACATACAAAAGGTTACTTGCACAAATGCAAGAATGATATATTCTATAAACAAAAAATGAAGTGCTGATTAACAGATATAACATTACAGGGCAGTTTAGAGTTTAGATAAAGAGAGAAGTAAAGTAATAACCACTCTAAAAGGAAGCTCAGGGACATCAAACCAAGAAGGCATCACCCGACCGTCTGCACAAGACAAGGATCAAAAGATTCTTTCAGACCACATATAGATCTTGGTTTGGACACCAACAGCTACTACATAGAACTCCAACTGTGTGGTTATACATTATACCATAACCATACCACAACATTAGTACAAGCCAACGTGTGATCACTACAAATCAAAAAGAGAGTTAAGAAACATGAAACTAGGGGAGAACGTACTGTTGCAGGTAACAGGATTGAGTGGAGCAGAAGGGAAGAGCCACTCAGCGTCACTGAGCTCCGGGATTTGAAATCTGTCTTGATGTCTTCGTTGGCAGACCAGAGTCTCCTAACCCGTGAAGCCACAAGATGAAGGGTCGGTCCATGGCGTTTGAGCTCCCTGAGCAAATAGAAAGGAAGCAGTTTCTCAATAGCTTGACCATTAGAGAAGAACGACGTTCCTTCTCCGTCTTGGCGACGACTTTTGTAATTTTAAAGTCAACGGAGAAAAACAGGGGAGAAGCTGAAATGACTAAAAGGCCCTTGAGTGTAAACGGCGTCGTATTTGACCTGTAGCCCTTTGGTAAAGAAGAAGAGACAGAGAGGAAAGGAAAAAGAGAATCTGGGGGGGAGAGAGAGTTGATTGATTGTCAAATGGCGACGTCGAGGCTTCAAGCTCTGTGGAATCACCCTGCCGGTCCCAAAACCAGTGAGTCCTATTCAAAGCTGTTACCTTCGATTTATATTATTTGGATAATTGAGCAATCAATCTGAGACTGATTCTGGTGAATCCTGATTTGCTTTTTTACTTTGAAAATCAAAACTTTGGTGGTGGGGTTTTGACTTTTGGATTAGGATTTTGATTTGTAGATATGAAGTAGGAGAAGAAATGTAAGAACTTTGATTGTACACAACACACAAAAGGATCACTCTTTCCTTTATATGTCAGTGAATTGATAATCATCTGTGTTATCCAATTCTTCAGAACAGAATATGTGTTTGGTCAAAATCAAAATCTTGAACTGTAGTTTGTTAACTGGTTGTGGATGTGAACAAGTGTCTTGTTTTTATCAATCTTTGTCAGTTCATTTCTGGGCGCCGACGTTCAAGTGGGGTATAAGCATTGCTAACATTGCAGACTTTGCTAAACCTACTGATAAAATTTCCTACCCTCAACAGATTGGTACTCGCTTTCTTACTTCCCTTCCCCACTGTCTTTGATTGCTTACGTTTGTCACAGTGTTTTTGTATCTGATATATTTTGTTTTAGCTGTTACATGCACTGGAGTGATCTGGTCTCGTTACAGCATGGTTATCACTCCTGTGAGTTTTTCTTTTAACACTCCTCTTCATAATGGCTATCTTCTGACTTTTGTTTGATTTGATTGAAGAAAAACTGGAACCTCTTTAGCGTCAATGTTGCTATGGCTGGGACTGGCATGTACCAACTTGCTCGTAAAATAAAGTAAGAAGATCCCATTTCTTCTTACATTACATTAATATATGCAACAGAACACTTTGGTTTAGGCTACTGGCAGCAGAACTAGTCTCTTCTTTTTAGTTTCTTCAAATGAACATTTTGTTGACTCTTGAAAACTTGATATATTTGTTTTGTTCTACAGAAACGATTTTGCATCTGATGTGGAGCCTGTTGTTGCCAAAGAATGATTATGACGACAAAGAAGAAGATGAGACATCAAAGAAAAGATGGGATATCATCATCATCATATTGCATGTGTTTGAAAATCTAGTTTCAAGATATTTGATTTTTCTTTTCATTCCCAGATCTTATGGGTTGGATTACGGAATAAGTTCTCTTTTAATACCCGTAACACTTCTCTCTGTCTTTGATGTGGTATCAATGGGAACTTTGTGTCAGTGAGCTCCTCCTACGGCTGTGATAAGGACCTTTTAAGCTCTTCCCTGTTCACATAACTCTTTTCTTGATAATAACTGCCTCTCTCTCCCACACACTTTTGACACATGGAACAGTCCATCAATATACCACTTGTAACAGAACAAAGGACTCCATATAAATAAGTACCAGAACTTAACAGAGATGAGATTTAAAGAAATGTAGAGTGATGGTTAAGTTAAAGACATGGTATATACCTGAGTACGCAACATACAACTTTCATCCTGAGGAATTTGAAGGCATGCCTTGAACACACTTCATATTCTCCACATACTCTATCATGATGCTATCATGATGCTTAAACTGTTAAATTCCTGAATATTGACTCTTGTAGAAGTGTCAATCTCCCAAGTTTTTTTTTGAATAGCTTCTGCCTCCAATTCCGCACCACAACAAGAACTACGCTGAGGGTTATTAGGAGTATTGTTGGCACTAGGAACTGAGTCTGAATACATCATATTCCAAGGTTTGTTATTTGCTCAAATGATCAATAGGTTAAAAGCTATGTTCATATCCTTTCAAAGTTCAGAAAAAAAACAAGAATCTTCTATGATTGAATGTTTAGTTCCGAATGAATGAGTCTGGTCATCCAAAGGAAAAAAAAAACAAGCCGTGGACGTACAGACCAGTCAAGGATCTGCATCCATCTCTAACATTGTTTTCTATTTTATGTATTTGTCTTTGTTCCTGAAGACAATGAAAGTTGAGGGTCTAGAGCCAAACTCGAGATGCAGGGTAAACAATGACGCCATTTTATCTCTCTTCTATTGGCTCGGATTGTTTTCAGAATCTACATCTGCATCCTTTGCATTCAAGTTGAGTCCTACATCCTTAGTGCTTTCGTTCAGATCTTGTCGCACTGCTTTTTCTTCCTCCTGCTAAGAAAAAGATAGACAGGTTCAATATCTAATTTTGTGTAATAACACAAGATCACTTCTTCAAATAGACTTTAGTGTATTCAAATTTGCAGATGAAGGGACAAAAAGATTCAACACTAGCGAGTGAACAAATTCTAGAGTCCAGACTTCAAGTAAATTGCTTAGTAGCCATAATGGTAAGTAACATTTTCTAACACGCCTCTCTAGCAAATGGTTCCGACAGCAATGGCTAATCAACAGAAAAACAAGCAAATTCACAAGAAGGCAAAGACTTCAGTTGGGTAAGGCTAAAAGGAATGGAGCATAAGGAGAGGTTAACAGTGTTACCTGATTATCTTCCATGGGAACATCATTCATGTCTGGTTTTTCCTCAATCTGTGCTTTCTTCTCGCTTGGCTCTGCTGCACTTGTGTCCTGCTTCACCTTGCCGTCTTCCTCAATTTCCTTCTTTTGCTCCTCCTCATCAACCTTGTCATCTTCCTCAATCTCTGTAACTTCGTTTCTTCCTGCTCCTCAAGTACTGCGATCTACACCATTCAATCACACTTAAACTTCAAATGCCATCACAAAGACTCACCAAGGATATGTTGGATGAACGAAGCTCCACAATTCTAATGCAAAACAAATACAACATACGGAACTCCAATGACTTAAGCTTAGATCATCACCTTTCTAGCTTTAAAAAAAAAAAAATCCAAACTTCAAAACATGCTATACTAACCATTCCCAATGAAGACGATAATCCTCAGTTGTATCCAAATAAATGGCTAAACAGAGACGTAAGCTAGTCCCATTAGTCCTTCATGGGAGCTCAAAAACTGATCCTTTCCAATGTTAATAAGACAATTAAAACCCTAATCACCTAACCAATCTAGCTCCTAGCAGAAAAACCGCAAAGCTCAAATCTTAAGGCTAATTTCAACTGAAAACGAACTAACCGGAACGTATTTGAATCTGCGGCGTGGAGGGTCTTCTGCTGCTGCCACCACGGAGTCTTCGCTCGGAGAAAGACTCTCACTTTTACCATCTTCATTCCCGTTTCCGGTCTGAGACATGGTGCCCACTTGAAGAACAACAACTGCGATCCATTAGCTGGCGTCGGAAGCTGAGGAGGAGTGATTGTGTTTCTTGGTGGAGGGAGAGACGTGAACCCACTTCTTCTTCCACTTCTCACCGGTCCTGTGAACACCGGTCGCCGGTCCTCCGTAACGAGTCGAGGACCTCCTAATCGACCTCCTACTCCTTCCATAACCATCGCGATTCGCTGATACTCGATATCGAGAATATTCCGATCAAGATCCGGCTCTTCTGGGTTTAAGGAAGTACTTGTGTTTCGTCTTCTTCCTCCTTGAGAACAGAGAGGATCCTCTTTAGATCCAACTAGGATAGATCTGAGCAAGAAATATTTATTAAAATTTATATTTTTATATTGTAAAATTTGATTATTTTTGCAGATCTTTACGGATTTAATTTGGCTTGGTTCAGATCGAATCTTTACGGGTCTGGTTCGGGTTGATTCTTATGTACTTTTATGTTTACATGTGTTGTATTATTATATGATACAATATCATTACAAACGTCTATATCATATGAGTCTAGATACGATGTTCTCAAAGATCATAATGTCATGCTCTACATTATGACCTCTAGCATCATAAGTATCGACTAAGTGCATCCATTTTTAACGTATCGTGTAGCTAATGTTACACTACTTACGTTTTGAAACTATCCAATTTCCTGACGTGCCTACATAAACATCTAGATCCTTTCATATCAGCACCCTTAAACTATTCTGTAAGTGTGTGTATACGATGAATAAGAAAGTCAACTACATAGATAGCACAATACTAAATGGGATACAAATCTGTATGTACTACTAAATCATTCTTCTAAATATCATAGCACAAGTAGGATGCTAGCTTTCATGACATGTGACAGTCCACGATTGATGATATATTTCTGATTATCTTTTAGTTGAATAAGGGATAATAATTATAAAAATTATATGAAAGATTTAATGCAGTCACACATTGGTCTGCTATTATGATGCTAAAGGTGAGGCACAATTTGTTTATATTAAAGGTTTGGAGATTTTCGTGATTCAACTTTATTTTGTCTGAAAATCAATTATCCGATTTGATTTCAGTATGTTATACATATATTTAGTTTCTGGATATCCATTTTTTTTAATTTTAACCGAATATTTCGACTTTGATTCGTACAAATAAATATACAAAAATCTAAATATATTAAATAATAATATTATTATTAAATATAAAAAATTATTTACATTTTAAAACTATAATAATAAAATAATAACTTATTAAATAAAAATATTGTAAAATTATGATAACAATATAATATTTATATACATTATATATAATTAAAATATATGTAATATATGCATGATTAACGTTTAGATCAAATATCTATTTTATAAAATTTTAATATTTGTCATTTATTTCATTTTTATAAGGATATTTTATACTAGTATTTACTTTGATACATAGATTTATAGATATCCAAAAATTATTTATTATTTTATGATGAGAAAATAATAATTTTTTTCGGTTTAAATCAAACAAATAACAAATAAAATTAATATTTACAGATATTTTGTCTAACGGTAATTATGTGTCCCTATATGATAAGTGTAATTTTATTATCGACATTTATTATCTCTGTTCAATTTATTTGTAGTTGTACAAAATTCGTTTTAAAATAATGTCATTTTATAAATTTTATTGCAAAATTTATGATTTTATAATTAATTTATTTTTAATAGGTTAAAATATGGTTAGATGTATATGTAATAATGCTTTTTTCTTTTAAAATACGTTAAAATTAATATTTATCTATGAACAATTAAAACGCAACTAAAATGAAATGGAGAAAAAAATTAATTTTAGTACTTACTAATGTATTAATTAACCATCATCATCACATGTCGACGGTGTAGTTACTATTCAGCGCCGCTCTTTAGGTCTTTCTTTCCTATTTATTTTTTTTAACTTAATCCAAAATCGCAGCACATCAAAAGACGATAATAACCCTCAATTGTCAAACAGAGAAGGAGAAATAGAGACTGTCATCCAAAGATTTGTTCGCATCTGATTCCTCCGATCTGCCATGTCTAAGTGGTTTCTCTAACAACGCTAATCGATTTCGCTGGGTGAAGGAGGAAGATAGATCTCTTTACCCCCTTTCCTGCATCTCGAGTCAACGGTTTGTTCTTCTTATGTTTCCTTGCTGTATCATGTCGATCAGTTTCGTTTACTGTTAGATTCCCTTTATTTTGATTCCGAGATCGTAAAGTTTTCGTATTTATGACTTTTTGGATCTGGGTTTTCTCCTAGATCATCCCATGTATTGATCTGACCAAGCATTACTATCGTTTTCTTTTGACCTAGTATGACATAGATTCCTCCATTGCTTTTAGCTATTTGTGTGTGGTCCTTTGAGATTAGTTTCTGATGGGTTTGTTTATTTGGCCTTTATAGTGCTTAAAGGCTTACACTTTTGGAGTTTTGAGAGGATAGAAAATGGCAGATGGGATATCGAGCTTTTGGGGTCCAGTGACTTCCACTATAGAGTGTTGTGAGAAGAACTACGCCTACTCCTCTTACATTGCAGAGTTCTACAACACCATCTCCAACGTCCCTGGAATCCTCTTGGCTCTCATTGGTCTCGTCAACGCCTTAAGGCAACGGTTTGAGAAGAGGTTCAGCATTCTCCACATATCCAACATGATTCCTCGCTATCGGCAGCATGCTTACCATGCCACTTTGCAGCACGTGTAAGTTTACCCTTCAAAGTTTCTACCTTGTTAGCTTTTCTTGATCCAAATTTTTGTCTCAAACAGGCAACAACAGAGTGATGAGACGCCGATGGTGTGGGAGATACTTCTCTACATGTACATCCTTTACTCACCGGACTGGCATTACAGAAGCACTATGCCCACTTTTCTCTTCCTCTACGGTGCTGCCTTTGCTGTTGTCCACGCTTTCCTCAGGTTTGGGATCGGTTTCAAGGTTCACTATGTGGTTCTTTGTCTTCTCTGCATCCCTCGGATGTACAAGTACTACATTTACACGGAGGACACTGCGGCGAAAAGGATTGCGAAATGGTATGTTGCTACGATACTAGTTGGGAGTGTTTGCTGGTTCTGTGACCGTGTTTTCTGCAAGAGGATATCTCAGTGGCCTGTGAACCCTCAGGGACATGCTATGTGGCATGTGTTCATGAGTTTCAACTCTTATTGTGCAAACACATTCTTGATGTTCTGTCGAGCTCAGCAACGTGGATGGAATCCAAAGGTTAAATACTTTCTGGGAGTTCTTCCTTACGTTAAGATCGAGAAGCCAAAAGCACAATGAGAAGAAAGATTTTGGGGGGAAAGAGCCCAGAAGAGGATCATAAATATAGTTTTTTGTTCATCGTTTTGTCAGAAATTTGACCGGTTTTTTTCTGGAAGTGAAACTATCTCTAGATACAGAGTCTAGATTTTTTTTTGTTCTTGTATTAGTTTTGTTGGGGATGATGATCTTAAGAAGAGTTGATTTTTAACTTGCTGAAACGCTCTTGTTTCTCTATTTCTTGTGTTAGTGCAACATCTTTTAACTTGATCACATTTCTTTCTTTTCAACTGTAACTTGTACCATTAATTTCTCTTTCGTTAGCAATCTAACAACAATCCTTTGGGTTGTGTTTCGTCTATTTGTTGTCAGCTAAGGTCAAATACTTTGATTCAAGGTCTTCACAATACCTTAGAAAGAAGGGGGTTTATAACTTAATACATAATGAACTTTTAAATATATCAAAATGATGCATAAGGCTGTTCCCAAAACTCACATTTTCGTTTTTACTTGAGGGGTCTAACGACATGACATATCCATAGCTACTAAAACTTAAGACGATCAATAAGCTTAGAACAAGTCTCTAATCTCACTCCTCAATCCAAGAAAAAACCTGGAAACTAAGTCTTAGTTCGATGAGCAAGTTTGTTTCCTGCTGCTCTATTCCTCCTGCAGCTCATATATCTGCATGTATGCTTCTGATAGTTCTACCATTTGGGGAAGTGTTTCTGCAACATGCAAATCCTGCATCTCGTACCTGAAATGCATGGACATTAGTATCTGGTATGCTAGTAAGGTCATTCGAGAACATTAACACCTAACAAGAGAAAAAGCACACAATTTTTTTGTAGAAGAGAGAAAGCTTACCAAAGTTCTTGCGACTTGCGCTGCACAAAGACTCTGAAGTACCCATCCTCTGGCTTACCATCATGTACAATGTTAGCAATTAGATTGTATTTCGAAGAAACTTTCTTGCCTTCTGGGGCAGTGGGCAATGATGGTATGTAATCCCTCAGCTCCATGTCCTTCACTGGGAAGTTAACTGTGGCGTCGACAAAATATGAGTCAAATTAACCAGACAATAGAGATGCTTGTACATTGATCCAAAAATAAAAGAGATGCTTGTACTTTGATCCAAAAATAAAAGAGATCCTTGTAAAACAGTAAACGAAGTAGACTCACCCAAGGTAGGGTTCTTCTCCTTAAAGAAGTTATTCTTCTTGAACCGGACCATATGGAACATCAAGTAAGGAGGAGATTTGGTTACTCGATATCTCATCCTGGCTAGCCTAGGGCGAACCACTTCTGTCACGGTTTCTCCATCAAACTTCTTCAATAAATCAAAAGAGCAACCTGACCCAAACATCAAAGAAATCAGCTCCTGCTTACCTCACTTTGCCAAGTATAAACTCAAGAGAATTCATAAAGTGGATTCCGAAAAGACTGTCTACTCTATACTAAACATGACTCAGTCTTGGTGTCTCTCAACAGAAGGGGACACTGTTATATAGTAATAACCTTGTAAGTTTCTAGCTTAACACCCACATATGTTATTCATCATGATGTCCCTGTCTCTTAATGCATTTTGCAAAAGGGACAGCAGCAGCAACAAATTTGCAAGGTTTAAATAGCCATAACTTAAGAGTCTAAAGGTAGAGATGTATACCTGCGGGATAATATTTTTCTCCATGACATCTTTGAAAAGAGGAGGCGGTGGCAAATCTAGCCCAAGCATCAGAAAAGGCATCCTGGAGATTTCTTTGTTTTCATTGCCTTGATACTCTCTCACAACCTCCAACTCACCCTGTCATGATTAGCAGATTACATGAAAATGCATCTTTTCCAAGCAATTATATCAAACTACATTACGTTGGCGTGTCAAAGGATAGACGCATACCTGGAAGCACTGATGGATGATACTGCTAGCGTCCTTTGAAGTTCTAAGATCCATGTGCAAAGTGTTAAGCAGCCACGACATAAACTCTACCGGATCTGATTGTTGGCCTATCCTGAATCGTTTCTTGCTGGCTTTCATGACAGCTTGTAAGAACTCATGTGGACTCACCTGTTGACGCAAGTTAAATAAAATTAGCAACAAGGCCCTCTCATTAGGTGAGTGTGAGGCATGATTGTTGAGTCAGACCTGTCCTTTAAAATTCCGAGCATGCCAAATCTTACGAGTGAGTTCCCCAAAGCGGTGAACAAGAGGAGATTTGCAATGCTGATAATTTTCAGGAATAAGGAAAAAGTTCCTTAAAGGAGTAACTCTCATCAAGGATTGGATAGTAACATTCACAAACTCTGTCTTTTGTATGTTGTTCAACCCCACCTGTTGCATAAAGTAACGTTTTAGGATACAAATTTAGTCAACGGTGACAAACTGTATTCAAGGAGAGAGGGTTACCATTCCAGGAAGATAGTCAGAGCCATCAAGAGCCCTAGACCACTGCTTATTCCTATCAAGCTCTTCTACCTGTGCCCTACTAAACCTACAAACGGATGTAACACCAACACCTTGATAATAAGGAACTAGCAAGAAGAAGAAACCTGTTGAGACACAATAGTCACAAGAGCCAATACCTTGGATTCAAGACGTGTCGAATGTCATCCAAAGAAGGGTCATTGATCTCATAACTATCAGGAAGACAATAGACTTCTCAGTCAAAAGATTGATGTAAACGTGGTGTCCTGCTTCAAGGCTATGTGTATAAGCATGAGACTTCTGGCTTCTTCCTTGGAAGTACTTCCCGCAGACAAGACACGCATAGACATTCAAGTTCGACAAGGAGACAGAGCAGAACCTTTCGAAATCAAAATCCAAGACCTGAAAACAACCAAACGAAAGTTAGATACTTTACAAGAACCAATCACAAGGACTTTTGGTTAGTAAAGTAAGATGATTTACTTGACAATTAACTGTCTCGAGATAAGGGCAATCGCGACGAACTTCAACGTGGCGTGAATGCTTTCCACGATCCTTAAAGGCGTCATCTTTGTCGTCACCGAGCTCATCCAGTGGTGGAGAACGTTCCATTACTCTCTTTCGCTTCAGCTCTGTGTGTTCTTCCTCCTCAACACCACCGTTCTTGACTTCTTCTCTTTTACTTTTCATGCTCGAAATCTCCTTACGCAATATACTTCGAATTAGAAGAGTCGATGGTGGTGAGAGCATCAAGGGGCTCAAGAACTACACTCGCTTCAAAGGCCGAATAGTTTGAGATCTGGAAAACTATAGTGAGAATAGTGTTTCTTGTTGGGTCTTATTGTTCTAGCCCAGTATTAGTTTAATGAGTTTTTCTTCCGTTTCAAAATAATTTATTAATTTTAATTACATTTTTTTTTCAAAGCAATTTTAGTTAATAATATAAACTATTAAATTCAAAAATTTAATTATATATTAAATTTAGTTTGTAAAGTTGTGAATAATGATTAATTATAAAATAGTATATTTATTATCATTTTTAATTAATATATGTAAAAAATATAAAATTACTTTATTTTCAAAACATAAAGTGTGTATTTTATGTAGAACAATTTTTTCTATATTTTACTCTATATTATTTTTTAGGATTAACAATTTTCAGTGATGGAAAGTTTAATAGTAGTTTAAATTTTTTTAAATTTAGAATTTATCATTATTAATTAATAAAAAAATTAAAGTCATTTTAGAAATAACTTTAAAATATTTATCTCTATATACTATTTCTTGTCTATTCAAATAAATCGAAAATGGGATAATCAAGTTTTTTTTCTTAACATCAATCTTATTTGTCAGAGGATAATAATCTGTAATCTTTTTTGTGTTGTCACAAAACTATCAATCTGTACTAATTGCATTAAAAGATTCACGATCCAATGCTCACAAATTCCATTTATATCCTCAAGCTTCTCGAAACCAACAACAGTAAACGCGTCAAAATCTCAGGGGACGTAAACGACATTTAACATCGAGTGAAGGGATGGGTTTCAAGTTACAGCCAGCTGGCCAGGAAGTAAAAGCAACGAGCTTGCCAAAACGACGACAGTACCCTCTACCTATAAGCTTTACACACAATGACTCACAAGGGTAATACAGACATTTAAACTAAACAGATAAATCAAAACCAACCAAGAAGGGCACATTCGTCATTCACAGACTTATAAAGAGAGAGACAGAGAGATAAACAGAGACAGGGAAGTAGAGAGAGAAAGAGACAAGGGTAAAGAGAGAGATTTGTTTTTGGTTAAAGCTTTGACAATGGTGTCGGACCAGGATCTAGCTAAAGGAGTCGAGACTCTGCTCCGACAATCCGACCCTAACTCTCTCACTTCGTTAACCAGTGTTGTTCAGCAGCTTGAAGCTAAGCTAGGGTTAGACCTCACGGAGAAGACGAGTTTCATTAGAGACCAAATCAATCTCCTCCTCCGTGCTCACCCACCACCCTCCTCCTCCTCCTCCTCCTCCTCCTCCGCCTCTGCCTCCGCTTCAACCGTGCAACCTCCTCCTCCACCGTCGCAGCAGCTGCATTTCGGCGTCAATGTTCCGGGGAAAGGGCATTTCGCACTTCACCCTCCGTCTCAGTTCTCTGCTTCGCATTCTCAGCAATACCCTCCTCATTTCGCTCTCCAGCCTCATCCTCCTCCTTACCACTCTTATGACCTCAATTTCCGGCAGCCGTATCCGCCTTACATGCCGCCGCCGCCGCCGCAGCAGCAGTACCAGCTACAGTCTCCGCGGGAAGGACCCTCTGTTCTTGTTTCACAAGGCGCCAACGCTTCTCTCTCTGTTAATCAACCCCCAAAAGAAAGGTCAGTTCTTGGGATCTTTTAGGGTTTGCATCATACTATTTAGGGGGGTTTCCGGTTCAGGAAAGTTTAAATGTTTAGGTCAAGTTTCTTCATTTGCTGGGTTTTTAGGTCTACTTACTCAATCTAGTGTGGTTATCTCTTTCTGCTGTACCTAAAAATTAGATTTTTCTTACAAAGTTTTGTAATTGTTGCCCAAAGTATCAAACTTTATGTAATTAGTGGAAGTGTTATGAGTTGGGTTTGTGTAATATTGTCGTTGCAGTGCTCCAGCTGGAACTAAAAGGAAGGGTGGTCCTGGAGGATTAAACAAAGTGTGTAGGGTTTCTCCAGAACTTGAAGTTGTTGTTGGTGAACCTGCTCTTCCTAGAACTGAGGTTATTATCTTTGTCTTGTGTTCACGATGATGACAATGTGTAGAAGTAATGGGGGTTGTTATAAGAATGTTGCTCTGTTTTGGGTTTTGGATTTTCAGATTGTGAGGCAATTGTGGGCTTACATAAGGAAGAACAACCTCCAAGACCCGAGTAACAAGAGGAAGATCATATGTGATGATGCGTTGCGTGTGGTTTTGAGACTGATTGCACTGACATGTTCAAGATGAATAAGTTGCTTGCTAAGCATATTCTCCCGCTTGATCCTTCAGTAATGGTTTCATTACACGCCTTAGGCTTATCTCTGAATGTCCTTTGTTAGCTCAGTGTTACTGACTGTTTGAAATCTCTTGGCAGAGGACTCTGGTCAAGCTAAACGTTCAAAAGCTGAAGTGGAGACTAAGATTGAGACTGAGACCACAAAGCCTGTTAGCTCAACTTCAACTGGTGCATTATCTGAGCCACTTGCAAAGTTCTTTGGCACTGGTGAGACGGAGATGACTGACGAAGAGATCATCCGTCGAGTTTGGGAATACATAAAGCTCAACAACTTAGAGGTGGGTGTTGAAAAGCTCTGGTTGATCCTTTAGTTCTTCTCAAAAGTTTCCCTTTTGCTGCTAACAAAGTTTATGTGTGGGTTTTAGAGCTTCTTTAAATGGCCTTAAACAAGAAAACTAAGCACCCTTTGTTCTGCTTTTCAATATGTTCACAGGACCCTGCAAATCCAATGGCTATCCAGTGTGATGAGAAGCTCCGTGAACTTCTTGGGTGTGAAAGCATTTCAGCTGTGGGGATAAATGAGATGCTAAGGCGCCATATGTACAAGCCGTCGTGATATCTTCTGGTTCTGACTTAATTAACTAGGAACTACTAGTGTATGTGAAAGCTTTATTTCACAGATTATGACTGTTTATATATCAACATTGAAGTGACTTATGTGTGACGATTCTCTTGCAGGTGTATCTAGGGAACCTACTTATGACTCGTTGGGGGTGTGTAGAAGAAGAACTCTGATAAGGAAGAAAAGACCATTTTCACTTTTAACTTCCTGTAATGCTATTTTTCATCTTCCTTTGTGTTCTTTGTTCTTTAGTTGGTTGTGTACCGACATGGTTAGGTTGATATTGTACTTTAGTATTTTACAGTATTCAGTGAATCTGTGATTCTCTTGGTACTGAAAACTCTAGTGTTACTGGTCTAATGGCGCAGATGTTTTGTATTTAACGCCATTTTTTCCATGAATGTTTAGGAAAAAAAAGTAAAAGAAATAATGTGTTTTAAATATGTTTTACCGTTTGGAATGATTTGCATCTTACCAATGTGTTCAACTATGTGTGGCATGAGTTGAAATCAGCAGTTTGAAAAGTTGCCAAAATGATATTATTTGTGGCATTGCAGGCTTGATGCATGAAATTTTTTGATGTTACATCGTGAACTGTGACTTAAGCTGAGATAAATGTTTGCGTAGTGTTAGAAAACCGAGCTCTACTATTTGCAGAAGAATCAAAACCGTTTGCTCAGTAGTACAGTTTGTGTGCTGTTGAAATAAGGGTATACTCAGATATTAAGTTTTGGTTGCTACATGTGGCCAAGGACTAAAGCTTTAACAAGCCCATTTGTTCCGGATTTACGAATTCACACCATTTTCCCCCTCTGATTTTAATCAGCTTACTCATTGGCGTGGTGAAGACTCTTTAGCCATTGCAAATTTTCTGATTCATATGCCACAACTGATGATACACAACAAAAGAATGTAAAATTTGGATGCCACACTTTAATACAAATAAAACATTAATTAGATTTGTTATTGTAATTATTATATAACATTTTCTAATTGGAAATCATGTTTTTCCACCAAGTGAAATTACATTTTTTGGCAAAACTATAAAATCATGTTTCTGCAAAACCGTAAAATTACATTTCATGATAAACTATAAAATCACATTTTCTTCCAAAACCGTAAAATCGAGTTTTTCGCTAAAAACGTCAAGTCGAGTTTACTTACTAAAACCATAAAATCGAGTTTTTCTGTCAAAATCACAAAATCATGTTTTCTACCAAAACCGTAAACTATGTTTTATCTCCAAACCACAAAATTGATTTTTCTCTCCAAAACTGTAAAATCATGTTTACTCATCAAAACAACACAATTGTGTGTTTCCAACAAAAATCACAAATTAATTTTTCAATCCAAAACCACAAAATAATTTTTTCCATAAAAAATGCAAAATGGAGTTTCCTGCAAAAATCGAAAAAATTGAATTTCCCCCCAAGACCTCGTGATGAGTTCTCACAAAAATTAATTAATTGAGTTTTCTTATCAAAAACAAGAAAATCGAGTTTTCCCGCCAAAACAACAAAAAAAGTTTTTCATCCAAAACCGCAAAATCGTGTTTTCACACCAAAATCGCGAATCTAATTTTCCACAAAAGCCGCAAAATCAAATTTTCTCACCAATATCACATAATTGAGTTTTCTAACCAAAACCCTAAAAGCGTATTTTTACATCGAAACCCGCTAAATCACTTTTCTCTTCAAAACCATAAAATGAAAATTTCCAGCTAAAACCATAAGAATAATTTTTTTCTGTCAAAATCGCAAAATTTAGTTTTTTCCGTCAAAACTATAAAATCGAATTTTTCCACCACAACTGAAAATGGTTTTCCCGTCAAACTCCGTAATTGTGTTTTATGTTGAAACAACAAAATAGTGTATTTGTCAAAACTACAAAATCGGGGTTTTCAATCAATATCGCAAAGTCATATTTTTTTTTCTTTAAATGATAAAATCAAGTTTTCTTGTCAAAATCACAACACTCGGGTTTTCATTAAAATGACAAAATCAGTTTTTCCATTAAAAGGCAATTTTTTTTGTTAATATTGTATAAGAAAACATAGAAAAGATTTGATGAATCATGGTACAAGTTCGACTAGTACACAAGTTTACTTGTACGATTACCAGTAACTGGTAACACGTGTTATCCTTAATATATTGTTCCCAAAGAAGGGTATATCCGTATATAGAGTACATAAATAAACGTTAGACCATTTTTTTCCCAATTGATATATATTATAACATGAACGGATGTTCCAAATTTCCAAAGTACCAACATTTAGAGTTTTAACAGAAAGACACTAAGTTCAGTAACCCAAAAGTCTAACCACTTACATCAAACATACCTACAAAGGTTAGCCAAAAAAGATATCTAAACAGCGAAAGACTTACAACCCGGAGATCATGACCATACTTAGGCTCACACTTTCATTTAAGAGAGCCACAATGTAGAGAGAATCAAACAGAGGGATTAACTTCCTCATTAACAAAGACCTCCTTCAACCAATGAGGAAAACCTGCAGCAACATAAGACTGAAACATTCCAAGTTTAGTAACACTTTGGGCTATGAGGAAAGCCCTATGTTGATTACCTTATCTTCTTTATCCATTTTCCACCCTTCCAATTTAGATAATCGTGTAAGAAGCTCAGCTCTTTGATATTTGAAGGATGGCCAAGCGTTTGGTCTCAAAACAATACCAACAATAACTATATCTTCAACAACAAAAACTACTCTATTCATCCTATGCTCATGCATACTATCAATGGCCCACTGAGCAGCTTTGAATTTAAGCTCTTGTAAATTTTGAATGTGGTAAAAGGCTCTTCTGCTATGAATTCTAACCTTTCCACGCTCATCTCTTAGCACCCATGCTGCTCCTCCTTGATGATTTGCTGATTTCCAAGATACTCCAATGTTGCATTTTAGCCAAGAGTCTTTCGGAGGAACCCATTTCTTTGTTCCATCTTCTTATCCTACTACCATATATTGTTCAACCTGTTTGTCCTGCTCTTTAGCTAAAAACCAGAGTTCAGTTTCATCTTGAATCTTCGTAACCAGCTCATAAGCTAAACATAGCTTTCCTTCAAATAAGAAACTATTCCGGTTTTTCCACAAGTACCATATGATCCATGGGAAGCATCTTTATATAGGTTTTGGTATCTTCAGATTTGCATCCAACAAGAGGAGGTAATGGAAATTTGAGAAAAAGGAATTCTCATTTAATCCATTTTCTGCCATGGGAATGTTGCATAATGCCCAGACTTGGCGAGCTATTGAACACGTGAAGAAAATATGATTTACTGATTCCCCATCAAAACCACACAACTGGCACCTTGTATCAATATTTAGACCTTTTTTTTTGCAGAAGCTCTGCAGCTGGAATAGCATTGGAAACGAGCTTCCACAAAAATACTCTGATCTTGGGTGATGTATCAACCTTCTATGTAGATTCTTTAAGCATATTAACAGAAGGCAACATCTCTGCCTATTGTTTCTCTTCTGAAATAGAAAGTCTACTAATTAGCCAATAACCTGATTTTACTGTGTAAGCACCATTTCGGTTATGTAACCACACCAAAAGTCCTCTTCTTCCACCACTGGATTCATCTTCAGGATTCTATTGATGTTTTCTTCATAGAATAGTTCCTGTAACTTCTCCAAATTTCATCCTCTTGAAGGAATGTCTATCAAGTTAGACACCTTTAGACACAGATCAACCCGAATATTCTTCATCAACGGCCTTCTCATAGGTTCGTCATGGATCCAAGCATCAACCCAAACATGAATTGAATTACCATTGCCAACTTGTTTCCTTAGACCTTGAACCAGAAGCTCTTTCCCAAATTGAATGCTGCGCCATCCATAAGACGGTCTTCTTCCCAACTTTGCTGTCAAAAAATGATTATTATTAAAGTACCTACTTTTCATAACTCGAGCAAATAAGGTTTCCGATTGATCCAGAATGCGCCAAGCCTGTTTGGCAAACAATGCTTGGTTGAAAAGTTGAATGTCTTTAAATGCAAGGCCACCTTGTTCTTTAGCCAAACACAACCTTGTCCACCTTAACCAATGTATTTTTCTTTTGTGCTCCAAAGCGTTCCACCAAAAATCTGCCATTGCTCCAGTTAGACTCTGACAAGATTTTTTGGTCAACTTAAAACATGACATCGCGTACACCGGCATTGCCATCGCCACCGCCTTTAACAATACTTCCTTTCCCCCTTGAGACAATGTTCTAGCAAACCAGCCAGAGAGCCTTTCCTTCAGCTTATCATAAATGTAAGCTAGCATCTCAGTCTTGGAGCCAGAGAAGCATTCCGGTAAGCCCAAATATTTACCAGTTCCACCTTCTAAGGTAATACCTGTGATTGTCTTAATTTATCCTTTAAACTGTCGATCCAAAAGTGATAGCAGATTTCCCCAGATTCACCATTTGACCTGAAACGTCACAGTAGATCTTTAGAATGTTCATAAGATGAACCGCTTGCTCCTCATTTGCTTTGCAGATAAAAAAACTATCATCAGCGAATAATAAATGATGTATCATAGGTCCATTGTCTGAGAATTGCATTCCTACTAGGAGTCCTTATACCTCCGCTTTGTTGATTAAATGTATCAAACCTTCAGTACACATGACAAAGAGGAAAGGGGAGAGAAAGTCTCCTTGCCTTAATCCCCTGTCTGGATTAATCTTTCCGAATGGTTGATTATTTATCATAGGAGAGTAGGTCACATATGTTACACAAAACATGACGAGCTGAACCCATTTATCAGGAAACCCATCGCTTCCATCAAAGCTTTGAGATACGACCATTCGACCCGATCAAATTCTTTAGACATATCAGACTTTATAGCCATTTACCCACCCTTGAAAATGTAATTTGTTCTTAAGTTGTGGATGACCTCATGAGCTATCAATATGTTGTCGAAGACCAATCTCTGTTCAACAAAGGCAATTTGAGTGGAGGAGATAATATCAGGCAGAAAGGCCTTCACTCTCCATACCAAAATTTTAGAGATAATTTTGTACAGGACATAGCATAAACTGATTGGCCTTAAATTGCTCATATTCTCCGGATCAATGACTTTGGGAATCAAACACAGATGTGTGTAATTCCAGTCAATCGGAAAGGTTCCTTCCTTAAAAAACTTTTGAACTTCTGCTGTCACTTGATTCGCAACGATGTCCCAATATTTCTGAAAGAATAAGGCTGTCATACCATCAGGACCAGGAGAACTATCAGATTTAATATCAAAAACAACTTCTTTTATTTCTTCCTTAGAGACTTCTCTTGCTAGCTGCTCATTCATAGACTCCGTAACACGAGGAGTAAATCCTGCAAAGAAATTTGAGAAGTCGTCTGGACTAGAAGAACTAAAGAGCTTATTGAAATAACTAACTGCAACCTCGCTCTTTGCTGCTTCAGACCATTGGGTCACACCATTATCATCAACCAACTTGTGTATCTTGTTTCTTGCTCTATTGGCTTTAACCAAAGCATGAAAAAACTTGGAATTTCTATCACCTTTCACTGCCCATTTATCTTTCGATTTTTGACTCCAAAAAATTTCTTCCTCTTTATAGGCTTTCACCAACTCTTTCCTCAGATATGCTAATCTAATCGTTGATGGAAATGACTCGGAATGAACTTTTTTCGAACTCTTGCTGAATCTGAATAATTTTATTTTCGACATTGAGATTTTGGGATTTCTTCCATCGGCTCAGAGCCTTCCTAACCTTCTTGAGCTTATCTGATACAGAAGCATTGAAAAAGGCGTGATTTATTAGCCAAGCTTTCTTAATCTCCTCCATGACTCTTGGTTTATTTAGAAATCGCGAATCAAACTTGAAACTGCCTCTATATGCTTCAGAAGATGACACCAATTTGACCAATACATGACGATGATCAGAGCCTCTTTTATCCAAGAAAACCTGGTTTGAAGCAGGAAACAATCTGAACTAGCTCTTATTACCAAAAGCCCGATCCAATTTACTCTGAATCCAATGAATTCCCCTCTTGCCACCCAATGTAAGCTCGTTTCCATTTCCAGGTAGCTCCATCATATCTGCAATTTCTAACATGTCGTGGAAGGGCTTGAAATCCGCATCCCTTCATCTCGGTCCCCCTAATTTCTCACCATTATGTCTGATGGCATTAAAGTCACCCATCATACACCAAGGTTCCTATCTATTGATACCAATTCTGAGTAATCTCTCCCATAGCCTTGGTCGATCTTTTTTAACAGGTTCTCCATATATACATGATACAAAGTAAGAACAGTTACCTGACTGTACACCGAAATCAATTAGATGTTTATCTACAAATTTCACATCCAAGTTGACTGAATTCTTCCAAAACAAAGCTAGCCCTCCGTTATACCCAATAGGATTCACAGTGATGATTCTGTCATACCCTAACCAAACTTGAATATCCACAAGAACGTCTCTACTTTTCTTTGTCTCCATTAAAAAGAGAATATCAGGGAACAACTCTTTTCTAAATTTGCTGAGTCTCGGAATTACGAAGTCTTGTGCACGGCCCAATCCTTGGAAATTCCAGCTTAACATCGCCATTAGATATTGAGCGGTCCCTCGATTGGGACCACCACTGGTTTCTTTAACCTAGTAGGAGTTTGAAGTGTCTCCGCACTTTGAGTCGCTTTCCTTTTCCCACCATTCTCAGCCAATTTCAGTTAAGTTTTTCAGAGTCATTTATCTGATTATCCAAAACTCTCTTCATTGCATTTCTCTTAAAAGCACCCGGACGGCGCCTTGGCTTGGTGTTCCGCATTTTGGTCCCGGAAGAACAAGTATCATAAATACCTGTATTAAAACCCGTAGAACCAGCATGGGTAACTGACGTTGAGCTCGATTCCGGAAAAACGTCCATACCTGATTGAGTGAAGTCTTGAAGAGGTTTTAAACTTGCTGCATTACCAGATCTTATAGCAGCAGCCATCAATTTAGAAGAGGTTGAATACTCCTTTTCTTTGGAGTCAATTTTGCTCTGCTGAAAGTCAAAAACCAATCCTTTTCCTTTATCAAGGATAGGAGTAAAGATTGGCAAAGGTTCTAGTCGCAGACATGTCTTTTGGCCTAAGGGATCGTTTTCTAAATCTTTCAAGGAAACTTTAATCCTCTCCTGTCTTGCTATCTTCTCAGGCCCCTTTGCTGTCAATAAATATTGTCTCATATTATCCAACACTTCTTGAGCTATCTTGGGTCTTCCCGTAATTGAATTAACTCCAACTTGATCCTCGTTCAAGACTCCAAAGAGAGGGTCATGTTCTTTAATAACCAAATCAACTTCTAAACTCTTAGAAAACGAACCAAAGCAGAAATCTTCTTTTGCTCCAGAGGCTTTATCGCGCAACAAAGGACAATGAGACTGCTCATGAGTTAGCCTCTGACAATTATAGCACCTTTTTTGTATACGTTCGTAATCGTATCTGATGATGACTTCTTCTCCACTTGGTAAAGTAACCTTTTTAGTTCTTCTCAGAGGTTTACGAACATCAAATTTAACTTTTACTCTTATATAATCTTTTATCTGAGGCTTCTCCGGATCAAAAGCAACTTCAATCACCTGCCCAGCAAACTCACCTAAGGCTGTAAGCGCTTGAGAGGTATAATGATTGACTGGAATATTTCGCATCTGAACCCAAACATAGATGTATTGAAGGTAGTCATCAGGAGGTTGTTCAATCCATCTCTTTGTGGCCAGAGACCAGAGATTGTAAGAATGAACTCCACGATTCAGAATATCTATAAGGTCATGCTCATATTTAAAGATGAACTGGAACGATCTTTTGACAGAGCAACACTTCGAACCCTATCGTAAAGTTGCCACTTCCTAGGCATATCCCGTATTATATCAGAGATTTTTTGAACCTGAGGGTTGAGGAGGCGACCAACTAGACTTAAAACATTTCTTTCTGACGAAGAGAACCCCGGAAGATTAGGAATAAAATGCGGTTCTTCGTCTTCTTCAAGCGTCATATCCAGAAACATGTTATCCAAGGTTGACGACATCTTCTAGCTTTGTCAACTATGCTAATCCACTCTTCAAAAACTGGTAATCAGAATTGAGATCTAGGGTTGAAAAGGAAGCTTTAAGAACGAACACCGAGGTAAAGAGATAATCTTTACTAAAAACGGTGGAAAGTAACGATTTTTTTTATAATTATGATAAAACAAAGTGTTTTTTGCAGCCAAAAGCTCTATTCACTTTAAAAAATCTTAAAAGTAAAGAGAGAGTACTAAAGCCCAAACGAGGGAGTCCCGAAGTTTTCGTTAAATTGAATTGAAAACTCTAATTCTCCACTTTAAGAATCCTGATTCGCGAGACCAGAACCCCCAAAGCTTTGTTATTTTCGACTAAAAACGATTTTAAAATGAAAAAGGTACAATTATGAAACGTTAGACCATTTATATACACCAAATGTTTTACGGCTCATTTTCGATTATTCTCCATATACAACGTTTTTCCCGGACTCCGATGTCAAAACCTGATGACTGTTGGGTCTTTCTAAGCATGAACTGTTTGAATAGCAAAACGACATTTTTGCAATCTCCATGAGGTTACTCTGTTTTTTCTTTCTCTTAGATGGGACTTTGGGTAAGGTTAAGAACTATTCAGTGACAGGTTACAAATCAGCCGCACTGTAACACTAGCCTCCTTCGTTCACACAACCCGAGGATCAAGCACGGGTTAGAGACATGTGTCTAAGTAACTAGATCTTCCACCGTGTCCCAGCAATGGTCCCAAGAATCTTAGTTCCGACCATGACACAATTCCATTACAAACTAACATTTCTTTTAGTTCATAACATCTTTAAATAACTTATCTTAAAAATAAAAACCTCACTGAAGCCAAAATAAACTCAAATTTTAAACCAAGTTTACTGAAGAAAGTTTTTATTTATTTTCTAGTTTATCTAAATCAATTTAAATAAACTAAATCTTTCTCAATTTTTCATATAATTTTTTGTCGATACACAATTTCTTAAATGTATAAAGATTATATGATGGTTTATTAATTGTAATTTAATCATATTTCGAAAAAACCCATAAAAGTAAGTTTTCTCATCAAAATTGTAAAAAGAATTCGCCAACACCACAATATCAATTTTTTCTGCCAAAAACGCAAAATCGTGTTTTCTCCTCAGCACCATAAAAAAATTTCTTGTCATAACTATAAAATCGAGGCTTCTTGCCAAAATCGTCAAATCAATTTTTCCCGCCAACACAACAAAATTGCGTTTCTTCGCAAAAATAACAAAATCTTAGTTTCTCATCAAAACATCAAAATCGAGTTATTCCGTCAAAATAACAAAATCATGTTTTCTCCTTGAATTTTCATATTATCAAAACATAAACATCCTTTTTCACCAAAATTTTTTGTAGGATTTTAAATTAAATACATTTTTGTCGTACAATTCTTATTAAATAAACTAAAACAAACCAACATTTCCACCAACATTAAACTGTGACTGTCTGTATACAAAATTATTGATTTATACTTCAGATACATTTATACTTTTATACTATCATTAAAAATATAATTATATAACATATTTAACTGAAGTAAACTGCATTATGATTTGTATCAAACCAACTGCAAACATTATAAGAAAATCGTAACTAATCTACTCATATGACATAATTTGTGTATAAATATACTAATTATTTTATTAAAACAAAATCACACAATTTGGACTAACCTTGAAATTTATCTTAATTGAAAAATATATCAAAACATATCTTTATAAGCATTAAATTTCTTTTTGTCAACGCCCATAAAAGTAGATTATGCACAACAATTTGGACCAAAGATATAGTCAGACCAATCGGGTCTAGTCTACATAGAAAAAGAGAACATTACTATTTCTTGTCTCTTTAGCAAAATAATATGCCTGAAAGTTTCTGGTCTTGAGAATACGAGAGATGATGAAGCCCGAAAAATCATTTCGTAGAATACGGAATAAGATTAATTTAGAGACAAAAGCCGGCCAATCAGTTGGGTTTCCAATTATGTCCACCAAATCATAATAGTTTGTCTCCACGTGAATTTAGACACTAGTAACTCATGTAAGTAGAACATCGGCTAAAAAAATCATTTCATCTCAGTATGTAATGACGAGATACTCTAGCGAGTCCAAGGAAATAAATGTGGTACTGATGTAATGACGAGATACTCTAGTTTGGCAGGTCGGAATTTGGAGTCCAAGGAAAAAATCAAATTGGCAGCCGGGACTGATGGTACGTCATCTTTCCTTTCGTCAACTCTAAGGTTAGCTTTTCACCAAGATTCCACTTCTACCGAAACTAATTAGAGTGTATCTATTGGAGAGACATCCTCTCCATTAAACACTTTTTTATTTTTTGTCTTCTAAATATATCATAAGATCCACAAAAAAAAAATTAATTAGTGGTTCCAAATTGGCCAATTTTTTTCTCTAAATGAAAAAATCCATGTTTTGGTAAACAGAAATAGGTGAGAAGTGACTTGGAAAGACTTTTTACAAGCATTAAATATATTTTAAAATCAATGGTTAATTAACTAATTCAAAATTTAACTAAACAATAATATATTTTGCATATCTTTTGAATAGATTTAAAATCTATTTATAAATCTATTTTTATTTTATAGAATCTTATAAAAACTTTTACTTTGTATTTTATAAATATTAAAATCAATTCGTAAAAACTAAAATAAAATTAGAAATTATACTGATATCATTTTTTTTTACGCAAAAAATATTGTTAGTATATATAAATGTAATCTCTTATTAAACCAAATAATTACATTCACCTTAAAATAATTTATAAAACAGTTTTAATTTTTAATCAAGTACTAATTTATATACAACTTTCATAGTTACTATAATAAAAATAAAATTAATTTTATATTATTATCATCTAATACTACATTTAGAAATTGATGTGTTTGTTAGGATCAAAAGACAAACGTCAAATCAAACTGTAAATATAAGTATTAAAATCAAATATATGTTTTCTTAGAGCAAGATTAGGGGGGGGGGGGTTTAAAGGGATTTTTAGCGGATGGGGTCTACCAAAACCCTTAAGAACCACTCCTAAAACTTTTAATTAAGATACGTTCTTAAAGGATTCTTGTATTGTTCGCGGACCCCACTGATACGTGACGATCTTCAGCAGTTGGTTCTTTTTAGCAAAAGTGACAGCTCGTCGATGACAAGTTGACTTGACAAACTGTCATTCAACTATCCAGAGTGGAAAGAACTCGTCGATGACAAGTTGACAACTCTCTCCAAAGATGATAACTAGTTAGTTTTCGGGACCGCATGCATTTAAATTAAAAATTAAACGCCATGCTTCATCCATGATTCTAGAGTATGGAATCACATTTTCGATGACGAATTACGAGTGAACGTATATATTTGAAATTTTCCATATTTTGAATAAAAGATATTATGTTAAATTTCATGCAATTCAAGTTTAAAATTAATTGACAACAAATAGTTTTTGTCAGATTTTTGTATATTACTTACGTTTTGTTGTTTACAGTTTCCATAAGGAATATTTCCATCACCCTCTCGTTATAAAAATATGTCTATCCACTAATATAGATGATATTTTGTTATAAGGTAATTTTAGATTAAATTGGCCAGACTAAGTTGGGTTAGGTCGATATCAATTAAAATTAATTTTCAAAACTGGATCGATTTTAGTTTGGATATCAATTCTATGTTGAATACATTAGATTTCAACTGAGTTAATATATAGCTTTTATATACATTTTAGGTTCTAACTAAATTTCCGGGAAAACGATATTATCACATACTATCCGCAATTTGCTCATTTTAACATGCGATATGGGGACAAGGCAAAAGTAATACACTTTATTTTATATTATTATTCGTACACATACTAGTTTTCTTCAAGTATTATTCTTCGTACACATAACATGAATAAAGCATACGCTTTGCAAGTAATTACTCGATAGGGTTCTTATTTTTTGATAAGGTGAGATTAAGGGCTAGATACAGGTGGTGGTGGACACTGGAAACCTATAGGAAAAACCCTATTACAAGCGAAAAATATTTCTCTAACGGCCTCATCGATACCGAAAACCAAAGGAAGTGGCCTGAAGACAAAGCAGAGGCAGTCGGCTACTTGGACGTTCGCAAGGCCACTTATAGCACTGCAACACGGCCGTGCTCTGGTGTCGCCCGCAACAACATTGGATAGGCCAAGGACATTGGCGCATACACCAAGTTGCAATGGGTCTCTAGGACATGTACCAAAGCCGCCGGTCTGTGAAGGCGAGAAGAAGATGTCAGCTTCAGCGAGGCTGAAGATGAGGAAGATGATGATGATGAGGCTAGTGATGCTTGGGCTCTTTGAGACCATTTTGTATTTTGTTGATTTTAAAGTGTGGATGTTTGTGGTGAGGCTATGTGGGTATTTATAGAGCCATGGAAAGCATTGAGTATAAAACGTTGTCACCTTTATTATTTAACTAGAGTTACCTAACAGTACCTTCCTATAACTAAATGAGATTTAGAGATTTAGGCAAGTAAGACATAAGATAATATTGTGTCCGTAATTCCCGGCTCCTAGACTTCTCTTGACTTTTCTCGATCTCAAATTGACAAGTTTCTTATGCTTCCAACATAAAAGTAATTGGTGATAAGTGGATTAACCAAAGTTCCTTATATATTATTCAAATTTCTTACATATTTCTAGTGTGGGATCTTCTTTCCAACACTCTTCCTCGAGATAATGGTGCATATAACCATTAATCTCGCATAATCCATCGTACTCCCTTCGATACAATGTTTTATTTTTCTAGCAATCTCAAAAGAATTGAGCTTTTTGGGCAATCAATTCATGGGATGATCGGACCACTATCCGGACCAGATAAATGGGTCAGAGTGTGAGCCTCCTCTGATATCATGATAAGTTTCTTGGGTTTCAACTTAAAACTAATAGGCGATAAGTGGACTAGCCAAAGTTTCTTATATATTACTTAAGTCACTTACATATTTCTAATGTGGGATCTTCTCTCCAACACAAATCAGATTCATGCGTTCTCCGTCTCTTTTTCCTCTATGTTTTCATTTGCTTCTTCGTGATCTCGACCTCCCTTCTGCCTTGTTCGTGGTTCTATACTGGAATCTTGCCCGACGCCATATTTTCTAGAGAGGAAGTTTGTCTCTGGTGCAGGTTCTGCTAGCTTCGAAGTCATGATGCAGCGGGTGTAGGGTTTGTTTTCGGTGGAGTCAGCATTTTAGGGTTATGGAGGCATTCCCTTAAGCCGCTTCTAAATTTTGTGGAGCGTGGAGGAGATAGATCAGCTTTGACTTCAGATATAACTTGTGGTCTTATAGATTTTCCACGGCTAACCGTATGCAATTGAAATTCATTGTCTCTTTCTTGGTGTCTTGGTGAGATGCGGTCGCGTCTTTGCCATGGGAGCTTTAGAGGTTCTCTCTAACTCGAAGGCGGGCTAGGCCAACGGCGACATCGTGTGTGATTGCTTGCGTGGAGGCTTGCAATGTCGCGTTGTCGGTTTCTATCAGCTATGGTTACTCCGAGGCGACAGTGACTTCCTTCCTCATTTGTCCTCTATCTTCCCGGCTCTTTTTTCCAGTAACACCATTGAAGCTTTCTCGATTGTGTTCCATGTGTTTTTCTCTTATTCCTTTTAGCGTTGATTGTCCCGATGTCACCGGTTTGAATCTTAGACGGCTTAAGCTAATTGTCCTTCGGTTCTCAGATGCGGCGTTTGGCGATGATATTGAAGGCTTAAGGTGGTTTGTGGGTCTTCTCACCATCTTCGGTGACTACATTCGGTGTCGCAGTACATCTCAGGGCTGTGGGCAGTCTCTTGGGCTGGTCATGGTAGTGCTGCATCGCTAATGATTTTTTGCATTTCGTAGATAATATTTTGGTCCGAGTTGTGGCGGCATTTGCGTGACCGATTTTTTTTTTGCTTCATGTCCTTGTTTTGGAGGCCTCTCGGTCTCTATCTCCTTGCCTGGCTATTTGCGGGGGAGGCGGGTTGTACATGTGATTTCAAGGGCTCCCAATTGGTCTGTGTCGCTTGGTCCTTCTCTCCTCTTTCGTCTAGCGTTTAAATGTCAGTGATGATTATGAGCATTGATGAGTTCATCGCATGCAAGGTACACCGAAGACGATATGGAAGTCCCAGCATCCCAAGAAACAAGGTGAATCTAACTTTCTCGTTGCTCACGTTAATGGTTGAGAACGACAATTAACTCTCTTCAATTTTGGATTCGATCTAGCGGAACGTGCGAGATTAATGGGTTGAATGAAGCTAGCTCGAAAACTTTTGAATATGGTTATTTTGTTCGAGTCGTGCTTGTAATGAAAATTGTATTCCAGTCTTCGAATTGGTTTTTATAAATCTCTACTATTAAAACAGAAGTATTACATTAGACATAACTATAGAAGCAAATATAGAAGTGGATTGGAGTTGTTGTTACTTGTTAGCATTAGTGTTTATCCACTAAGACCATATAAGTAGTAGTGGATCCTAATTCCTCTACAGTGTTTACCAAATATACGACTCCTAATAATCACTGAATCCTTCTTCCTTCATTTCAACATGTGCAGCAATCATTTTCTTAAAATTTAAATTCTATTAAAAAAATTGTGTTGGATTTGATTATTTTTATAATACTGTAATATAATTTTAATTTAGTTAAACATAAAATTGAAATAAAATAAGCAATTTAATTTATTTAACTTCTATTTAAGAAATATATATATAGTCTTAGATAGAATTTTATTTATTTCTTTGGGTTAAAATATATTAAATTAACTTGTATAAAATTTAAAAAATGATATAAGATTGAAAAAATATCAAAAAAATAAACAGTCTTTTTTTTAAAAAAAAAACTGTAGATAACAAAAGAAAACAAACAATATTCATTAAAAGTTTATATTTTAAAAAAAAAATATTGTTTTAAATTTTAAAATATTTTTAGTAATAAAAATTTATGATTATAAAAATGCTAATTCTCTTATATAGTATTATTTTTAATTTTTGTCAAAAAAGAGCACTCAAGAAGAAAAATGAACAAAAGAGTTTCATAAAAGAAACAAAAAACTCTTATACCATTTTTATAGATATATACAAAGATAAATAAATAATTAAAAATATAGTTTTGAATTATATGATTTCAAGTTCAAAGTTTTTATAAAAACAATTTTAATTTTTTTTGTTTGTCAATATATATTTTTTTGAAACTCAAAAATATTTTTTGAAAATATTTTTTAATTTTTTATTTGAAACTTTTATAATTTATTTATTTATTTTATAAAAAAATTAAACATCACCCCAAAAACTACACCCCTTAACTCTAAAACTTAAATATAGATTAGTTAACCCTATAAATATAAATTTCTATTTACCCTTTAATAAAAAAAATGGTCATTTTTTTTGTCTTTTTTGATGAAAAGAAACTAAAAGGACTATTCTAGAAAAATTTCTCTTATAAAAAATAGACTAAAATAATATTGCAAAAAATTTAAATTTATATATATATATATATATATATATATATATATCTATTATAATATTATTTTAATATTGGTGTATGAGTTGTTATCTTATAATAAAAAATACTAAAATATAAATCAATATTAAATGTTTATTGTCTAAGTTACAACCTTAAGCTTTATTATCATTTTTAGTATACCATATCACGTTTTTGTGAAAATAATTGTATATAAAATATATGTCAAATCACTTTGCAAATAATATCAAAATATTTTTTTTATTCATAATTGTAGAAGTGTATAACTTTTTTTTTATAAAATCCGAAAGATCTCATAATAATCCATTAAGAACCTTTCTAACAACTGAACCACCATCACGTGGTAGACAGATGTCAAATATAATCACTTCTTAATTTCCATATTTATGATGTTATTGTAACTTTTCTTTATTTTTATTACTAAGTTTCTAACTTTTTTTTAACAATCTGAGGAATTCGGATCTGAAGACCCAAGTATTTTCTTGGGAGTCAAATGGAGCCGAATAAAGAGAGCCTAGATGATTTATAGAGGCCATATTATACTTTGCAGTGATTACGAGGTTGAATCGAGGATTTTTTTGGGAACTAGGGTTCTTTCGAGTTTCGACACAGAGAAGAGGAAGAGACGAAGTAGAATCGAGGAGTCGACATATGAATATGAGGAGGAGAAAGGCATATCATCTGCACAATGTAGTTCTCCCCCACTGCATTACCATTCAACTTTTTCTTGTTTTGAATTGGACATCTGCATGAAGTTCAATTTTTTTTTTCTCATAAAAGCGGGAAATCTGGATAAAGTTTAAATATTTTTTTTTGTATTTTTCTTATAAAAGTGGGAGATCTACATGTAAATTTCACCCGCTATATATTTGGTGTTGTTCATCAATTTTTTTTCTTAGCCAATAAATGTTTTTGCTATAAATATTTAATTATAAATTATATTTATTTACTTTACTAAATAAAATATCTTCATTATATTTTATTTATAATTTTAACAATATAAAAACTATCATTAGTTTACTTATCTCTTTTTATTTTTCGTCATATAATTTTATATTTATTTAAATTACTATATTTATATAATGTGTGTTTTAATTATGATATGTATTATGTACATATATAGTAATATAACTTAAATATGTATATTAATGGAAGAGAAATATATTTCATTAAATTTTAATTTGTTTATATTTTAATTTTAAAATTGCAATATCATGGTTTTAGAGAAATATTTATTGATATATATATATATATATATATTTATTTATTTATATATATATATATTATTTATTTTAGTATATTTTATTGCATTTTTAACATTTAATCTACTTTATTTGAACTGTTGTTAGATTTAAAACTACAAAAAAAAATTGATCTTCTTGATCTGCATCTCTCATGCATGATCCACATAATTTGCACTTGTTCCCGTTGATCTATAGATCTCTCCGTTGCTTGGTCTACTTTTACCATTCGAAGGCCTTTTTGTTTATTTGGAAATGGATATGTGTATGTGTTTTTATTGGACTTTAGAAAATTAGATCAGAAAACATAATCATGGCAAACAGAATTGGGTGGAAGACTATCTATATATAATATATGATCTATAATTACAATATCAAATGGAGATCCTAATCATAGCTCTTGTCTTCTTTACCTAGAAAAATCATTTATCTGTCTCTTATAATTATGTTTTAGTTTAGTAATGCATATATATAGAACTCAACATATACTATAATTACTGGCATAATAACGTCTACGTACAAGAGATTAATAACATAGTAAACTTTTTATGTTTTACCTCATAACTTCGCTATGCTCCATTTAGCAAAAAAAAAAAAACTTCGCTATACTCCTTCCTATGTTTTGGTTAAATGATCATATACTATAAAAATATAAAACTAAGACTAGAGTTACTGACTTCAGTGGTATATTCTCAATAAAGTCACCACCGACTTGCACGTATGGTTCGAATTCCAATGCGAAAGTTGAAAAAAGTGGACAATATTCTCACAAAAGAGAATAGGTATGAAAATGTAAAGTGTCGTCAAGCTTTTATATATGTTGCTGTTTGCATGTTTAATAGTTCAAATACTGAGTCTGACTGGTGTGCTAAAAAATTTATTAAAAATATCCGAGTAACTAGTTCCTCTGCCATAAATTAAAGAAAGTTTTCTTTTTTCAGAACTTTGCTTAGAGCGGAAAGAGTTATTCAAAAATAAGAATCAGAGGAAGAAAAACAAATGTGATCTAGTGGTAGGCATACTATGAGAAGAGAAGGAATTTAGGTTCAAAGATATTTTACTACACTTCATTTTGTAATCATGTGAATATGAAATCATGCTTTAGAGTTCATATGAATACTTGGAGAGTGAGTTTATCTATAGACTACATCTCTTTTTACTGATTAGTATTGACTCTTTCATATGACAAGATATCTTCATGTTAATCAAAAGAAAATTGAGGAATAAGTTTTTCATTTTTTACCCTTTTCTCTTTTCTTGTAATCAGGCAACACTTTTCGTCAAAGAGATTTGACAATATGTGTAAGTGTAATAGTCTCCTGTGTCCACCATCCCATAGATTCTCAAATCCATATGGCATGATCGTGTAATGATGTGTACTCATCTTTATAGATTCACTTTGTTCTTACCTACTATGTTGAAACGATAATAATGATAATTTGATTTGTCTTACCGTAACTAACATATGTACTAGTGTAATTATGTGCATGTATATAGATATTATATACATATGTATTGTTTTGGTAAAATGTCAAATATATATATACCCCATGGAATAGGTGTTATTGTATCATTACAGAATATAAACTTACCTATATTATTTTTTGTAAAGTGATTTTTCACATTCGATAAATTTAAAATGGTTAAAGTCGTTATTACTTTTAATGAATTATTAATAATGTTATTTTTATACAATTGATCATAAACTAAATAATTATAACAAAATTATCAAAAACAGGAAAAATGGAAGATATTTTAAAATAAGATATTTTATCATCATTTAAAAGTTAGAAATGTGTTTTAATACAATTTGGTTTTAAGACTTATGAACAACTAAGATACATATTATAAACTTTAATCAACCTTAAACTAATACTCACATTACTTAATTAATAAGTCATCATCTGTAATGAATTACATATTATATTATTAAAATGAGTTCATGTTAACAATGTAACATATTAATTTTTGGAAGAAGACCTTTTTAAACATCTAACTAAAAAAAATAAAAAATTAACAATTCATTATTCAATAAAAATAATAAAAGATTAAGTTAAGAACCACGCTTTACGCGGAATGAACATTATGTATACAAATATTTTACATATTATTATTTATTTGTGTTTGTTAATGTATTATGAAATACTTAATATATTGAATAATTGAGAAACGAGTAGCTAATATGTATATAATTAAATTGGAGTAATCATCTAAATCAAAATAATCTCTTTTGTTTACTTACAATAATTTTTATTTTTAAATAAATCTAAACAATAATTTTATTTACTTTATATAGTATATAATAAATTTAAATGATATAAAAATAGATATATAATATATTTAATATGAGTATTTATTAACTGAGACTTCATGCTCATATGATTTTACTAACATTTGTATATTTGCTGTAACAAAAAAAAATAAACCATTAATCACAAATTTTAAATGTGAGACTTTTTAATAGTTTAGTAATTTATAATCCTTTAACACATTCAGTGAAAATTTTCAAAATTAAAATATAATATAAATATCTATAAAATGAGACTTCATTTCAAATGATTTTATGATCATTTGTATCTTAATATAACAAAAAGTTAAAACAGTGATCACAAATTTTTCAATGTGTAACTTCAAACAATTTAGTAACTTATAATCATTTTAATATTTTCAAAATATAAGAAAAAGTATAATTTTTTATTAAATATTTAATGTGATTGTTTGTTTTTTAATAATATAAAATTAAACAAAAAATGATGAGAACACAAAAGGTGTTATCAAATATTTATTATTCAAAATTATTAGTTGTCATCTATATGTTAATCATATTAGCTAATTTGTAATTTTATTTAATGAAAGATTGGAGAATATTCTTTTGTACACTACTAATCAATTTGATAGTTGATTTAATAAAATATACAATATATGTCTAGATGAACCAATCTATTTGTTAAAATTCTAAGCATCATTTTGGTGATGAAAAATAGCTACTTCAAATGTTGTAATGTTTCTCAATTTAATATATAAGAGATATTTCAAACAAATATTCATGGTATTTTATCATCATCAAAAATCTATTATAATTATCAAGTTTTTTTGTCATCAATTTAAACAAACTCGAACTGATTATGCAAACCAAACTTGTAACTCTTAATCTATGTGGACAACAAAGGACGACTGCTTCCTTGCACTTCGTGTTAGACTATTTGCCCTTACGTTTTGCGCCCGGGTATATAAATAATCTCTAAAATAGTTAAAATTTCCTCCTAATCATCAGATTTAACATAATAAAATTAACCGCAAATCTATTTTTCCGTCAAAGATATCTCATTGGATTTGAAAGTAAAAGTATAAAAAACATGCATAACACACTACACAAACTACAACCACCTCCGAAAACAGAGAAAATAAGATTAGTAATGACAGAGGGAGCCAAAAATAACCAACCAATCAAATGGTCAGAGGTTCCTTTGCCAGCATAACTGCAAAAAACCCTCCAAAAGACCTCTGCCAACTAACAACCTCTACGACCAACATTAGAGGAACCTACTTTCATTAACAAAAAACTCAGACAACCAATGAGGGTGTCCTTTCGCCACATACGATTACGAGAACCCATTTTTTGTAACGCTTGCCGCAATGAACTACCTTTCTCTATTTGCTTGTCTCGATACTTTCTGAAA
This sequence comes from Moricandia arvensis, assembly GCA_905132765.1. Taxonomy (NCBI): domain Eukaryota; kingdom Viridiplantae; phylum Streptophyta; class Magnoliopsida; order Brassicales; family Brassicaceae; genus Moricandia; species Moricandia arvensis. Next base: position 703 of record CAJHQP010004929.1, on the reverse strand, counting down.
CGCAACACCATTTATGCCCACCAACTCTCTTTTAATTTCTCCGGCATAGAACATAAAGGATGGTCATGCTTCATAATGAATTATTATTACATATTTTCTTTTCTAAAAATTTGAAAACTTATTAAATAATAGATAGGTTTTTCTATATATTTATCGATTAAACCAAGTAAATATTATCACTATCTAATCACTTCTCTTTTTTAAGTTTATCTTTAAGTGTATCATAAAATATGTTACTTATGAAATGCTTTTCTGTTCTAAATCTCACATAAAAAAATTAAACTAGTTAAAATATTAATATTTTTAATAAAATTAATTTATCATTACATAAGTAACCATAAATGTATCATAATAATAGAAGTATCATCACCTGTTTTTCATTAAAGCTTAAAATTGATTGAGATAGTAAGATAAATATGTGTATATATTTATGAGAAAAGCAAAAAGTAGTATCATTATCTCATTTCGCTTCTCCTTTTAATTTTTTTAAGTTATCATAATTTTTTGTAATTTACCTTTTACTTTTTGTTCTTATTTGGTTTTGTTTTTTTGAGTTTGTTTTAAAATTTCATGAAATTATGCATTTGTTAATTAATATATAAGATAATTATGCATGTAGAAATGCTAGTAATATTATATATCCTTGAAAAAACAATAGTATATACACCTTTTGAACGTCCACACACATATATATATATATATT